>CM043723.1:22791318-22828818 GCA_023969325.1 Oryzias curvinotus
CTTCGGGGGGGTGACGTTCTCTTTGCCGAAAAATTCATTTTCAATTTATCCTAGGTGGTGTGCCAATTTGGTGAGATTTTCGGGTATGTGGCGGGGTCAAATTTGAGCTCAAATATGTTAGAAAGAAGAAGAAAAAAAAAAAAAAAAATAATAATGAAAAACATCGAAAACACATAAGAAGTTTTTTCCCAGGGTGCTTCCTAGTATTTCAATCAGCAGTCTTTTATATTAGGCTGGGCATGTCTTTTGGCTTTAAAACCCGTCCTTGAGGGCTTTTTAGGGCTTTTCGTGTTTTGTCTCATTTTTTGCGGACTACAATTTTGTGTTTGTGCGTTTTTGGTGTGTTGGTTGTGTGTGTTTTTTTTTTGCGTTACACAATTGTGATTGTTTGTGCTTTGGCGACTTTTGACCCCATTTTTTGGCGTTTTGACGCGTTTTTGACGTTTTGGGGTTTTTGAGTGTTCGACCCTCGTAGCAGTTCAATATGGTCCTTGCAGTTGTTGACTGCTGCGGGCCATAATAAACAAAAAAGAAACAGAAACAATAAGAAGTTTTTTCCCCGGGTGCTTCCTATGTATTTCATGCAGCCGTCTTTTACTATTTTCTCTCTGGCTAGAATTCGGACTTCACTGTCCTCGAAAGAGTGGTTTGTGGCCTTCAGGTGGAGATGCACTGCAGACTCCGGTCCACTTGGGTTGGCTCTGCGATGTTGGTAAAGCCGCTTGTGTAGAGGTTGTTTGGTTTCTCCTATATACTGTTCATTGCAGTTCTCTTTGCAGTGGATAGAGTACACAACATTACTCTGTTTGTAGCTGGGAATTTTGTCCTTTGGATGAACCAGTTTTTGTCTGAGGGTATTGACTGGTTTGAGATGAACTGGGATGTTATGTTGTTTGAAAATCCTTTTAAGTTTTTCAGACAGGCCTGAGATATACGGAATTGAAATACTGTTCCGTTTCGGCTCTTGTTCCTTCTTGTCTTGTTTTCCTGTATGTTGGGATCTGGTGAATGCCCACTTGGGATATCCACAGGTTCGGAGGGCTTGGTGGATATGTTGCTCTTCCTTCTTCTTTCCGTCAGAGCTTGTGGGCACCTCCTGGGCTCTGTGTTGTAATGTCCTGATGACGCCTAGTTTGTGTTGTAAAGGGTGGTGTGAGTCAAATAAAAGGTACTGATCTGTGTGAGTCGGCTTCCTGTGCACTTCAACCTGAAGCTGTCTGTCCTCTCCAATGATCACGGCACAGTCTAGAAAGGCTAGGGTGTTGTCCTTTGTGTCTTCCCTGGTGAACTTGATGTTCTTGTCGACTGCGTTGATATGATCTGTGAAAGTCTCCACTTCCTGGCTTTTGATCTTGACCCAAGTGTCGTCCACATATCTGAACCAGTGGCTTGGAGTAGTACCTGGGAAAGAGTCCAGGGCTCTTTTCTCGACTTCTTCCATGTACAAATTGGCCACAATAGGTGAGATTGGAGAGCCCATAGCACAGCCGTGCCTCTGCCTGTAGAAATTTCCCCTGAATTGGAAATATGTGGAGTTGAGGCACACTTCCAGCAGTTTGCAGATGTGGTCTGGTGTCAGATTTGTTCTGTCTTGTAGCTGAGAATCTTGCAGTAATCTCTTCCTCACTGCAATCACTGCCTCCGTGGTGGGAATGCAGGTGAAGAGGGAAGTTACGTTGTAAGACACCATCGTCTCGTCAGAATCAAGCTGAAGATGTTTGACTTTGTTTGCAAAATCTTGTGAATTCCTAACATGATGCTCTGTGTTGCCAACTAGAGGGGCCAAAATAGTAGCCAGGTGTTTAGCCATGTTGTAAGTTATTGAGTCAATGCTGCTGACAATGGGTCTCAGTGGTATTCCTTCCTTGTGGATTTTTGGAAGGCCATAAATGCATGGAGTGGTATTACCCGGGTACAGTCTGTAATAAAGAGGCTTGTCGATGACTTGATCTCTCTCCAGTCTTTGTAGGCAGTCTATAACCTTTTTCTTGTAGCCGCTGGTTGGGTCTCTTCTCAGTGCTTTATATGTGGTGGTGTCACTGAGTAGGTTGGTAATTTTGGCTTCATAGTCTGCAGCATTCAGGATCACAGTACATCTTCCCTTATCAGCTGGTAAGATGTTGATACTGTGGTCCTTCTCCAGGGCTGTCAAGGCCTTTCTTTCATCTGAGGAAAGATTGGAAGGTGGGGGTTTGGCACTGGACAGTGCAGCCGAAATTTTGAGTCGTAATTCTTCAGCTTGAGATCCAGTCAGGTTGTTCCTCTTTATGGCCGTTTCTGTAGCTGTGATGAGGTCTACCACGGGTATATTATTTGGTGTAACCGAGAAATTCAGCCCCTTGGATAATACCTCTTTCTCTGTTTGAGTCAGCTCACGGTCGGAAATATTCTTAATCCACCTCTCTCTATCAATCCGTGCCTTGCTGTGGTTTCCTCTATTCTCCCTGTTGATTCTGTCCTTAAGGATCTGTTGTTGGTTTGTGAGAATCTGAAATTTCCTGATTTGCCGTTGCTTGCTTTTGTGGTGTTGTGCCAGTTGTGCTGTCCGGGTGAAACCGACAATCTTCTCAAGAACTTCTTCAGTAACAGTTGCGGCCAAGTTGTCCTGTAGATTCTTCATTTTACCTTCCAGGTTGTTGATGATGAAATACGTCTGTCTGATTCTGTCTTATAAAAGTTGGGTTCTGGCTCTGTGCATGATGTTCTCGGCTCTGTGTCCTTTAACCCCTTTGCCCATTTGTAGGCTTTTGGGAATCACATTGCTTTGTCTGCATCTCATGTTGAACCTGAGGTGGTTCTTGTAGTCCGCCAATTTCTTAGCTGTCTTCTCCAATTCACGTACCAGCTGGAGGGTATCCTTCCCAAAGTTAGAAAAAACATAAGATCTTTTAGATTCCTAACTACTCAGTGTTTTATCAGGGCCTGTTTGGATGAACAAAGAGCTGATTTCCTGGAGATGGAAAATGTTTTTAGATCAGTGAATGAGGGCAATTTCCCACGGTGCACTTGACCGTCTCCCACAGCACACTAGTGTGCAGCGGCACACTGGTTGCTCTAAAGGCCCGATGATCCAGGTGTTGGGCAACAGGCAGCGCTAGCATTGGTCCGCGTGCCCCGTTTCACCTGGCAACCAGAGCCCACACCACCCCTCCCCTTTTGTTCTCACACTCAGCCGCGTGTGACAGGAGACGGGAGCACGCGGCTGCAAGGACGGAAATTTACAGGTTTCAGGCTGTAAACTGTGATTTAACGATTTAACAGACAATAGGAACCGAATAGAGGCGCAGATTTTTTTCCAAGCACTGAGCCGCTGTCACCGCCAGCCCCCACGATAAATTTGCGCACCGGACAATTGCCCTTATTGCCTGTGCCTAAAACGGCCACTACTGCGCGCTCCCCCCTGGCATCGCACGCACACCCCACTACTTGAGAAGCACTGGGCTAGACTGACATCACGTGACCCCCTGCACTCAAACATCGTCTGGCACAGTAACTAGAGAGCTGACTATGTCATCAGCTGTTATGTCAGTCAACTCAAGAAACTCCGCTCTGACGGTCTATTCAATACCTCTAATAAATATGCACTGTTGTGTATATATCTGTGATGTCGCTGCTCTCATCAATTGCGACCGGAAATGCAATAAATGACTGCATTCCTTCATTTGGTGCCCAAGTCTCCTCATAGATGTTGTATCTGAGACTCATGTTGGCAAAGGTCGACTGCTTTTTGGGGCACAAGACTTCTGCAGCCTTCAGCATTTTTTATTAAGGTCACTATCTGAAAATGGTTTGGATGTTTGCTCCAACTTGTCTGAAATAAGGTAGCTGTCACTTCTCCATCACTGACGTCACAGCTGCAGTAAATGCAGGCTATTGTTCTTCAATCCAGCTAATAGTTGGTAAATCTTCTCTTTTCTTAACTCTAAATGGTGAAACTTTTCTTTTATGGTGAGTCTCATAGTGGTGCTGAATGTTATATGCTTTGAGCACTGTGACCTGCTGATGAAATGCCAAGCATGCAGGTTTTGCATTCAACTTTGTGAAAGCAGTGTGCTCATCATAATGATGTTGTCCGCTGTTGGAATGAGGACTACTTTTGTGGAACATTCTTTTAGATAGATGCATGTTGGCCTAATCTATAGACTGCTTCTTGAGCTGACACCTCCTGTGTAATTTCTTTCAAGAGCTCATCATGTTGGGGAATCCCAATCTGGCCAATCTAACTGGTCAGCTGTTTGGGTTATCCCCTCCTGTCTTAACACAATGTTGAGAGGTTTTTCCAACATATCTCGGCAGCAGAGAACGAACAGAACCACAATAGAATACCCAGCTGACGAGGCACTCCAGAATGCCGGAGTGCCTCGACTAGGGCGGAGGAAACAAAAGCCCTGATCTGCTTCCAACAGCTTCTTCAGAGACTTTTCTGACTGTGCATCGGCACTTACACTTTCGGATGTACTTCCTGTCTTTTCTTTCCTGCGAGCCAAAGATACACTCAAAACAACTTTCTCCCCCTCCGACATGTATTGTGCAAAGAAGATGTATTCTACATTCTGCGCAAACCTACAGTCAGCATGGAGGATCCTGTTGTTAAAATGAAGTGAAGAGTTGATTTGTACTTTACAATTTCGTGGAAAACGTTTTTACCATCAGGAAATCTTACAGGAAAGCATTTTGCTTCATTTTCCCGATTAGACAATAGTCGGACCGGTTTATTCCCTTCTGCTGGGGCCAAATTTAAAATGTCCTCAAAATACTTATCCGGGACTTCTTGGCCAATGTCCACTGGGAACAGAGCAGAATCCTGGAACATGCAGTGATTCTGTCTGTCGTGGAGAAGCTCATCTTCTTCATCATGGGCCCCTTCTTCTTTATGTTCTTTTTTTGTCTTCCTGGTTTTCTACTTCATTTTCATTTTCCTTACAAAAGTCATTGAGCCAAGCTTCATTAAACTCTTTGTAGTATTAAATATTTTGCTTTAAATACTACAAGGCTCACCTAATGTGCATGGTATCAACAAATTGATACTCATAATGACCTTTGCAAATCAGTTATGTTTTAATTTTACGCACAACAGAGATCCATTCGTGTCAGACAGATGCAGAGCATTAGTCGTTTGCACCAAGTTGGCAGGAACACACGTGATTGGACCGTGACTGCTGTTCTGTTCACCTTTAGGCAGAGAAAGCATCTTTATGAAAGGTATATGCAGTGTAATCAGATGTTGCTCTAAGCTATTCAAACAAGCCAACTCTGGTGGGAGCGGCTGCACCTCCAACTTATTACCAACCCACTCAGGTGGGGTCTGACCTCTTTTTAACTTGGAGTCACAGCTGTGGCAAATCCAGAGAGCACTCCTCGCTGTCCCTAAAAACAAGCATGGACTCTCACAGTTTATGTTACAGCGGTGCAGGTAGTAGTCCTTGCTAATGCACCCATCTGCAATCTCTATCATCTTTGCGGTTTTGCTGCACGTTTCTCTGACACAAAGCAACACCTAATGATGGAAGAGAAGTCTGTTGCACACACAGCAAACAGATTCTGGACCATTTTCCACCTTTCAAATCAAATCAAACTTTATTTATAAGAAAAAAGCGCTTCTCATACATTGCACAACTTGGAAAAAGCACACAATATTAAAATAAAAACCCAACCCACCCTTCCCACGCTCCTCCGTTAAAACATACGACCCATGACCCCACGTGCAAAGAATACTGATAAAAAATAACTACTAAAATTAAAGACATAAGATAAATATAAAATTAAGAATAAGATTAAATGCATACAATGAAATTAAATACATAAAATAATATACTAAAACTAATAGAATAAAGAAGCTAAATGAAAAAGGGGGGTCTTGAGCCTCCTCTTAAAAACCTCCACAGGCGAGGACCGTAATGGTGGAACGAAGCCCATCATTGCGTTTTGGTCCTCACCTTAGGGACAACTAAAAGTCCAGCCCCAGACGGCCACAGGGTCTGCAAGGGCTCATACTTTGGAAGAATATAATTTAAATAAGAAGACCCAAGACCACTGAAACATTTATAAACCACTAAAAGAATCTTAAAGTCAATCCTGAAGTGCACAGGGAGCAAATGCAGCAATTTTAAAACTGGTGTAATGTGTTCCCGCCCCCTGGTCCTCGTCAGAACTCGTGCCGCCAATTTCTGTAGAAGTTGTAAATTTGAAAGGGACTTTTTTGGTGAACCAGAGAGCAGGGCGTTACAGTAATCTGACTAAAAATGAAAGCATGCATCAGCACCTCTGTGGAACAGGCAGACTCTGGCAATGTTTTTAAGATGATAAAATCCTGTCTTAACAACATTTTTGATGTGTGGAATAAAATTGAGCTGAGAATCAAAAAGTACGTCCAGGCTTCTCACAGTGAGATTTTAAAATTCTGAAGATGCGGTAAAATCTTCTCTCATCTTCAGAACTGATCATTAAAGCTTCAGTTTTGTCCTGGTTGAGCTGTAGGAGGTTTTCTGCCATCCATGACTACAACTAGTGTTTTATAACCTATTAAACACTCTTTAGGTCATCAGGAGATTTGGTAATATAAAGCTGTGTATCATCAGCATAGCTGTGAAAGTCAATGCAGTGTCTCCTGATGACATCCCCAAGAGGCAACATATATAAATTAAAAGTATTGGCCCTAAAATCGACCCTTGGGGAACCCCACACATTTTTTCATGGATTCTTGCAGAGCATGTATCCATACTTGCATAAGTAATGATCTGTGAGATAAGAATAAAACCACTTTTCCAGAGAGGCCCGCTAGACTCCTCAGCCTAATAAAAATCTGGTGATCTACTGTATCAAATGCGGCACTAAGATCCAGCCGCACCAGAACAGAAAGTTTCAGTGAGTTATAATTTATTCTAAGATCATTAAAAATCTATAAAAGAGCCGTTTCTGTCATGTAGTTTGTCCTAAAACCAGACTGATATTTTTCTAAAATGTTTTGGGTATTTAAAACTCATGTAGTTAATTAGCGGCACTTTTTTTCCCTATACTTCTTACATAAAAAGTGTAAGTTGGATATAGGTCTATAGTTATCCAGAGTTTTTAAATCTAAATGACACTTCTTCACAACATTATTTTTCTGTTTGCCACCTTGTCCTTTGAAGGAGTGTAGTGCTTGCGTAGCCCCCAAATCTTGAAAGGCTTGAGTGATTTGGAAGGCATTGTTGGCCTAGCTGCCACCCTGCCTGTGGGGCAAGGTAAAAGAGAAAACTGCACCACTACCAGAGGCAGCAGATGGAAATGAAATAGTTGGGGCCTGAGGTAGGGATGGAACAACCAGCACGATGGGAGTATTTGCAGTGCTTTGGGATGCTGTGGGACTCACTTTGGACATGACTGAGCCTAGTACAACATGGTCTGTTAGGTGAAAGAAGAGAGTCTGGAATGTGTGGAGCGGCAGGCACTGGCTCCTCTGAGAGGACTCTTTGGTGGCAGGTCACTTGTGGGACCATAGTTGCCCTGTAGTTTGCCTTCTTCTCCTCACGTGTCAGAAATGCAGAAATTGATTTTGAATTGATGTTGGGTAGTGGGATGTGCAGCGCTGACAGGACAGGGTCGTCCCGTATGCGGTCCACAAGCCGCTTGTACTGAGCTCTAACTATCAGGCTTATTTTGGTTGGAGTGTGTGTGTTTGGCTTGCTGGTGGTCTGTTTTTCAGCATTTTTATGAGCAACTACAGAAACAACAATCACAAAAAACAAACAGCCAAAAGTCTGTGCAGCATGTTAATGACTTACTTGCTGAAAGATGCCGGCAGAGTAGTTGCAGCTTCATTTGGAAAGCCTTGATGTGGTCAAACAGCTCCGTTATGATCTGTTCTTTGCCTTGAAGTTTAACATTCAGATTGTTGGGCAGGTCGGTGATGTCGCATCAACTTCATCCAAAAAGGTTCTGAACTGGCGGTGTGAGTGCCTTTGAGCGGATGCAGTTAATGGTTTTAACGACATCGCGCATGACGTCTGCCAGTCCGATTGTCTTTGCACACAGCTCTTCCTGGTGCAGGATGCAGTGGTATTGTGCTACCTTTCCCCCACACTCTGAAACTTTTTAGGAAATGAGAGCAGTGAGGCCAGCTTTTTTCCCAATCCTGGCAGGTGCACCATCGGTTGTTATTCCAACCATTTTGTCCCAACTCAAGTTATATTTGTCCAGGACTCTTGAAACCGCCGCAAACAAATCTTCGCCTCTTGTCGTCCCTCGCAGCGTCTCAAGTCCCGCCAACTCTTGTGTTATTTCCATGTCAGCGTTAATTCCCCGAACAAAAACCAAAAGCTGCGCTGAATCAGAAATATCTGTGCTCTCATCACATGCCAGTGAGAAAGCAACAAAGTCTTTTGACTTAACTGTTAACTGATCTCTAATGTCCCGAGACAAATCTTCAACGCGGCGGGTCACTGTGTTGCGTGAGAGGCTAATTTGGGAAAAAACTCTTTCTTGGGAAGGACACATTATTGAAGCAGCTGTGGACAGGCACTCCTTAACAAAATCTCCCGTTGAAAACGATCTCCCACTCTTTGCACTTGGCGCCGAAATTTCGTAGGTGGCCCGTGTGGCGCAGTCTTGTGCTGTCGAGGGCCTTGTGAGGGTGGCTTGCTGTGACCGAAGTTTAGCATAACAGCTGGCTCAAATTTTTTTTTTTTTTTCGCGCCTCACCTTTGTATCTGGAGAACACCGCATGTTTAGTTTCATAGTGGCGACGTATATTTTACTCTTTCAGTACAGCCACGGATTGCTGGCAAATAAGACAAACAGCCTTAGAAGTGATTTCTGCAAAAAAATAATCCTCCTCCCACTTTTGTTTAAAATGCCTCTTATCCGTGTGCCACTCCCGTTGTCGCTCCATCTTAACAAACTGAAAAAGTCTTAGTCGTAAATCTTCTCCAAAATGTAAGGATTGCCCTATGGTGCAGTGCGCTTTATGTGTTTGTGAGACTTCGGTAAAGAGGACGTGAGAGAGGACAGCATAAGAACGGTATGGAGAACAGTAAGGAAGTAAAAGAAGACACTTAGTGCATTGGGTTGAGAGGGGTTGGCAGCAGTGGGCAGCAAAGGTGCTAACAGCGCCATCTGGAGAACGAAAGTTAATTACAGTCATAGTTTTCACCATCATAGACAATGGATGTGAGGTTAAGGGGTTTTACAAAAACGCGGCGGCTTGCGCAGCCACGACTCGGCGGGCCAGAAGCTCCGACTGCTGGTTGAGCAGCTGAATGCGTTGCTGATCCATGCAGGAAGACTGCTGCTCTTTCCCACCAGCAACTCGCAGAGACTCCATAAGGCTGTTCCACTGGGCCACAAGTGATATGAGGTACACTTGTAATTTTGTGAAGACATAGAGCAGATAAATACTACACACCTGAAATGGCATGATGCCACACCTGTGGGTGGGAACTGCACGGGGAAGATGAGCATGCAGCCCTTCCAAGGCGTTCGTCCCTCGTCGACACTTGTACCTTTGGAGCTCCACGCCGTTTAGTGTCACCACCTTGGTGCTGATGTACAACTGTATGCCAGGCGGGTCCTGCAAGAATTCAAATTAAAGTCAGATTTTATTATTTTTTTTACTAAAAATCCACAAAATAAATAAGTGTAAAATGTTTGTGGAAGCTTTCTTTTTTTTTCTTCAAATGAGTCCAACCTGCATGCAGCTCAAATGTTTGCTTGCTGTTGCCCAGTGACTGTTTCCGCAGCAGAGGATTAAGGTGAAATGGTCAACAGACACAATTAAACTAAATTGAAACCATTTATCAATCTTAAAAGAAATAAAACATTATTTGTTAAAGTTTTCAAAGACTTTATCTTTGATTAAGACTAGAGAAAACTAATAAAACTTCAACATGTTCACGTTATGTGTAGCTACAGAAAACATTAATATAATAGTTTTTAAATTTGTGTAAAAGTTTTAACATTGTGATCATATTGTTCAAAAATTACAGTTGTCTTTGCACTAATATTGAAAAAAATGTTTAAAAAATAAATCATTATTTAGAAAGAAATTAATTTGTTTTTTGTGAGGTTACTAAAAAATTGCATGTTAATAAACTGGAGGAAAAAACAACTACCAGGGTAAAATGTTAAATAAAATGAGTTGAAATTATTACTGAATACCAACTTAACTTTTATTACATCTTTTAGAAAAAACAGCTGCCATTTCCAGTTTTTTCTGCCACAATTATCACAAAAATGCATGTGAGATTGTGGAGGGACTGTACATCAACAACTATAGAGTTTCTCCTTTTTCCCCATGTTTGGATATTGGTGTGCTGCTGGATTTTTGTCAAGAATAGTGTGCCTTGGTTCAAAAAAGGTTGAAAAACTCTGGGCTACAGGACCAGAATGTATTAGGGTAATACATGATAAGCAGGTGAAGGTCTGCAGGATCTGCATTCGACCAGGTCACATTGTCCGAGACTGCCCCGAATTTCTGTGCAACAAGTGTGGCGTTCAGGGGCATTGTGCCAGAGTGTACCACAACTCTCTCAAAGTGCACAATTTGCACAGAGCAGAAGATCGATTTGCTGAGGGGGGAGGCGTTCTCGGTCAGCAGGCGGCTCAAAGCAGCCCAGACCTGCTCAGAGCGGCAGAGGGTTCTGGAGAGATCCTGCTGTCGACAGCCACTGTTCCCATGAGGGGGAGCGAGCAGCAGCGGACAGCTGCTGCTGCTCCCATCTCATCTGGTCCAGTGAAGGGGAGAGATCAGCACCAGAGCACCTGTCCGGGCGGAAGAGGCTGCGGACCTCGTCCCGACAGTGATCTGCAGATCTCTCAGTCAGGAATATTTTTAGAACTGACGTTGGGCGAACGGTGAAACTTGGGGGCTCTTATAGGAATAGGGCGGTTTTTGAAAAAATTGCGAGCGAAATGAACGAGCGACGATCCTGGCTCCAATGCCAGACAAAAATTAAAAGCCTTCGATCCAAAATACAAGGAGGTCAAAGATTGGAACAAACAAAGTGGCCGTCAACGCATTAAATGTCCGTTTTACGAAGAGCTGGACCGCATTTTGGGGGATAAGCCCAGCGTTCAGCCAGTAGAACAGCTGCTTTGGTCAAGAGGAGCCCGAGGAGGAGAGCCCCGGTCCCGCAGCTGTCACGGCCAGCCTGGCTAGTCAGTCTTGCGGTGATACAGGTGGGTTATTTGCACATGGCATAGCCACTGTGACTGAACTTTATAACACTGAAATACAATGTGTGACAGTTTGTTAATTGCATACACAGGTGATGGGATCCTTGTAGCTCCTTCGCCTTCCACCTCAGATGGAAGTTCTGCGTCAACAAGTGAAGATCTTGCATCATCTTCATCATCATCTGTGAACAGCCATGCATCCCCCACATCCACTGCTTGTATGTTGTTGGTTGTATTTTGAGCGTTTTCCAACCCCATTAACCTCTTAACCCCCACACCTGAATACTTTTTCTACAGTTAAAGCTTCTTAGAAAAAAAAGCTATGAAAAGGTTAAGCAAATGCAACAAAAAGAAATAACATATGATGGTAGTGCAACAAAATTTGACAGATGAGTGATCTTTTAAAAAATTCAAAAAGTAATGGCAGCACGATGTTAGATCCGTTTCATAGCTTTCAAATGAGGTATTAGTCTGGTGTGAAGGCTGAACAGCACAGTGTTTATAAATGGCCTTAAATAATCCTAATAATTACTAGATATAAACTGGAATGCTTGGCCTTTTTACTGTTGTACTAATAAAAAAATAATCATGGTAATCCTTCTTTTGATCAGATTTTTGTTGTTTTTTTACAGCTACTACTACCAAGAGCAGAAAAAGAAAATCGAAGATGGAGGCAATGCTGGAGGTGTTTGCCGGCAAGATCACCAATGCCCTTAAACAAGACGACAGATCTTTTACTGAAGATGCAAGCAGCTCAGCATGAGCATGAATGTAAAATGTTCACCATGATGACAGTTTATGGAGAGATCAACCCAGCCTCCACAGCCACCTTTATACCAAGCACCAATTCAGCCCTCTCATGTTCACAGCTCCATTCGTTCTCCTACTCTTCCTTCCACACTGTGGCTTCCTCTCCAATCCCTGCCCCTGCCCTTTTTTCAAGATTTAAATAGACTGATTGAGATGAGGATGTGGATGAGTGTTATTGAAGGGCAGTCATTTTTCCAGGCACTGGTAAATACACAGGCTTTCAACGAGGATCATCTGCCACCATCCCAGTCTAAAGATGATGAAACCCACTTTACGAGTTTCTGAATGTTCTAACACATTAATGCCAGTTCAGGCAGTCAGTTTTGCACAATGTTCAAGTTAAAATGTGAAGGTTATTTATATGTAAAATTTGACTCAAACTTTTAAATAAAGTCATACATGTCCTGAGATTATTTCATTTCATTTGTGTCAATTTTGCTTTGAAATAGGCTCCAGCATACAATTTAATCCTAGAATAGGCCTAAACAAAGTGTATTTTAATTGAATTCCTTTGTCAATACATCTAA
Organism: Oryzias curvinotus; assembly: GCA_023969325.1. Classification (NCBI taxonomy): domain Eukaryota; kingdom Metazoa; phylum Chordata; class Actinopteri; order Beloniformes; family Adrianichthyidae; genus Oryzias; species Oryzias curvinotus. The sequence continues at coordinate 22,803,807 of CM043723.1, forward strand.
CACTGAATGCAAAGCAACTCGCTTAAAAACTACACGAGACATCAGAATGGCTTTTAAAGCATGAAGTTCAACTTTATTTTACACACAAGTCAAGTAACATCAAAAAAATTATAAAATACTTTTTAAAACAGATTTCAAAATATTGAGGACCTTGTAATGACAGAAACTAACTATAACAATTACTGTATATGAACGGATAAACATTGAGGTCAAAAAGTACAAAATGTTAAACGACCTTGTAATTATTGTGACAGCCCAGTTTGTGGCTCAATGTTGGCTAAGAAAAGCTGAGTCGGTGCTTCTCTGACTCTTGATGGGCTGAAGGAGGGGGATTTGTAGATGTGCAGCCATTTCTCAACATGAGGAACAGTTCCACCAGCCTCTTCATGATTCTCCCCGTGCATTTCACACACGTTGTGGAGGGTGCAACATGCACCGATTATGGTGGGGACGAGGGAAATGTCCACATCCAGCCGTTTAGCATGGCACCTCCACCGGCCCTTCAGTCGGCTGAAAGCACTCTCCACAGTCATCCTGGCTCTGCTGTGGCGCTCATTGAAGTTCTTCTGCTCAGCTGTCAGGGTCCCTGTGTCACAGTATCCTTTTAACAGCCAGCTTTGAAGGGGATAAGCCGGGTCACCGAGCAGCATGATTGGCACTTGAACGCCCATTCTCTCCTCAGTGCCCTTAAGATTTAAAAGCACAAAAAAAATAAGATAAAAAAAAGACATTGTACACATTATACATCACCATTACTGGATTACTCACTGGTGGAAAAAGCTCCCCTCTCTCTGCGAGTGAGTCCACATGGGAATTCCGGAGGACCCTCGCATCATGAACACTCCCTGGCCATCCAGCATAGATGTTGGTGAAGCTGTTAGAAGACCGTGTTAAATTACTGAACAGTGTACAGTTTCCTATGTACAGTATATTCAAGGAGGCAAGTATAGTACTTTTAAACAATTATAAAAGTATAATATCTATATTTCTTACCAAAACCGATGATCCACGACACCCTGGAGTAGAACTGAGTGCCACCCTATGCAGTTGAAATACTCTGTGTGGTTATCCTCTGGAGCAATGATGGGGATATGACTCCCATCAATAACTCCTCCACACTGCAGGAAACCCCATCGCTGCTGGAAGCCTTCAATGACCTCTATCAGGTCACCCCCTTTGGGCAGTTTTATGTACTGGGGCATGAGGACACGGTGAACTGCTTCGCAGAACTCGTGTACGATGGAGCAGACTGTGGACTTTGCTATGCCGAACAAGTTGGCTATCATACGATAGCACACGCCTGTTGCTAGCCAATACACTTCTGCACTGTAATGGGCCGCCGTAGACATGTCTCTTCTCGTGACAGAGTTAATCGAAGGCGCTCACAGACGTAATTGAAGGTGGATCTGGTCATCCTAATGTTACTGAAATTCTGCATCAGTGAAGTCACTCACATCAGTATCCCATCACTCTTGGCTGCGACTCCGCACCCAAACGTTTCTCTCTACAGACGGTGCTAGCACAGCTCCACTAAACGCCATGGCAAAAACCCTTGCTCTCCTTTTTAATTTTCTTCTTAAAATGAGAAGATTGTTATAGTTCTGGGTACTTTGTGAAAATAAATTCAATAGTGGTAAAAGAGCTCCGCTGCTGACAACACTGTTGTTGGCATCCATTGTTCACGTTGGCTACTTCCGCAAACAACGAGTGACGTCGTTCACCGTTGAGTACTCTTCTGCGCATGCGGGTCTCGTTTGGGTCAATTCACGGTCACACTGGAGATCACAAAAGTTTGGATTTACTTGGAAATGTGAACGGTCTTGCAAAAAAAAAAATCCTCAAAAAATCCGAATTGAGCACTAAGCCCTGCAGTGTGAACGTAGCCTTAGTCCACTGCTCTTCACCCTGCTGACACATTACTGCACAACAACCCACAGCACCAACCACCTTGTGAAATTTGCAGACGACACAACTCTGGTGGGTCTCATCACCAAGGGCGATGAGACCAACTACAGGGAAGAGGTAGATCTGCTCACGAAATGGTGCGGAGATAATAACCTCCTGCTAAATGTCAGCAAGACAAAAGGAGATTGTTGTCAACGTCCAGAGGGGCCACACCCAACACCTGCCACTGATCATTGATGGTACTGCTGTGGAGAAAGTGAGCAGCACAAAATTCCTGGGGTTACACATCAATGAGGACCTCTCCTGGACCGCCAACACCACATCATTGGCAAAGAAAGGTCAGTAATGTCTCTCCTTCCTATGGAAACTAAAAAGATCAGGCGCTTCACAAGCCATCATGACCACATTCTACAGAGGAACCATTGAGAGCATCCTCTCCAGCTGCATCACTGTGTGGGGTGGGAGCTGCACACACAGCAACAGGAGAGGCCTGCAGTGCATAGTCAACACAGCCAGGAGAATCATTGGAGCACCACTTTCCTCCCTATTCATCACCCGCCCCACCCGCAAAGCACCAACAAATGCCCTTTCCACTGATCCAGACCCTGGTGACAGCTGTAGCTCTAGTGCTGCTCTGAGTAGCAATAGTGACGCTAATCTGACTAATCTGAGAGTCAACACTGTTGCTCCTGCCTCCGAACTTCAGGAGGAGTCTGCAGGCAGTGTAAATGTTGGACACAATGCCAGTTAAGGACTACAAAAAGTTCAACCCCGCACATGCCCTGGCTCCTGGGTACTATTACTTAGTCTTGACAATTTATTTTAAGTCCTCAAGGCAGTACGTGAAGATCGCTCTGGGATCAGTCTCCACGGCCCTAAAGGTCCTTTACCTCCCAGCGGCCCTGACCATCAATTTAGAATCAGTCACAGCACAGTCAGTCTGTGTGTTTTATTGCTGGGAGAGCTTGACAAGAAGTGGAAGGATCGTACTGAGCCCAGAGGCCAGCGAACACGCCTTCTCTGCGGGGTTTGAAGTCAAAAGCTACGACATCCAAAGTACTGGGCCAGGGCCATTGGGAGGAGATATCACACCATGACCGCGCACCGAACAGGCCAGGTATTTTCCTCTCCTCTACTGGGAACAGAGGAACCATCAGGCAGGAGGGACAAGTGTGTCAAATCTCACAGCGGCCGCAAGTCAGATCTGGAATGTCGTCGCAACAACCTGGGACTGTGACCCCATGCTGAAGTCACATGTGATGGCCTCCTCTGGATCAATACTAAACAAGAATGTCATACATTTTAGAAAAAATAAATAAATAAAAAAGGTGTAGTAAATGCTCGTTTGGAGAATGTTGGCTGTATTTCTGAGCACTCTAGTGGTGATAAAATGGGCACAGGGGTGACTGAGGAAGAGGTTGAGTGTGCAGATGGACAGTCGGCCGTTACTGATGAGGTTTCTGCTATGATTCCTGTCACCACAGACACGCAGCTGGATTCAGACTTTGACTGTGTCTCTCTGGCAGAGTCCCAGATATTGACTGATGACATTTATTCCCTTAAGGAAATTAACCAAAGGAATCATCAAGGAAATGATTAAAGTGGCTGATTATTTTCCAGACTTAGAAAAGTTCATTCTGACTTCATTAACTCTGCAGAAATTTGCTGATCTTGCTACACTTGACGAGAAGAAACTGTTTAGGTTGAAGAAACATGTGACTACTATTCGTAAACAGCTAAAGGCTGCAATAGATAAAAGTTACATAAGGTTGAAAATGAAAAAGATTGAAACGTTGATGTAGTTATGACTGGGTGTGTGTGGATGATCTCTTTACAGTTTCTTTCACTTTTCCTCCTTCACTCTATGCTTAAAGTTAGGGCAAGCTCTTTAAATATTAATGGTGGGAGGGATACAGAATGGAGGGCAGTAATCAAAGATATTTTTGATATTGAGGCACTGGATATTTTGTTTTTACAGGAAACTCAGTGACTTGACAACTGAGGCAGAATGGGCTCTAAGGAGGAGGGGTCAGTCTTTTTTTTCCACATGGAACAGTCTTCTCTGCTGGGATGGCAGTTCTTTTTTTTGTCAAGGCTGGGGTGGCGGTTCTTTTTTTTGTCAAGGCTGAGTATTTAAACAATTTACTCTACATAACAGGTTGCAAATGGTGACAAAACCTGCTGTATAGTTCATATTAAACTCAAAAGATATTGAAAAAAAGTCATATATAAAGAAATGTTATTTCATATTAGTGTTATTATGTTTATGATGTAGGAGACTGCGGCAACGGCCACGGTGTATAAAAATATATTTTATTGAATAGGACAAAAAACAGCCTAATTGAGGATTACAATTGTTTTTTTTTGTTTTCACAGGATTGTCCTACAAGGTGGGGCACAAAGCAGAAAGTGTTTGCGCACATTGTGGAGCAAATCCCAGCTTTTAGGCGGGTTTTGATGGATGACTGGCAAAGCCAACATTTGATTCCGATGTGGCAGGATATCGAAGTGCTCGAATCCATCAATGCAGCACTGAAAGAGGTTGCAGATTTTACAGATGAACTGTCTTCCAAGAAGACCGACAGCACCCTCTGCAGTTATTAACTGAGGATATTTTGCTGACAACAACCTCATCCTGAACACCTCCAAGACCAAAGAGATCATTGTGGATTTTAGAAGGACTAGAAAGGTGGTACACACCCCCCTCCTCATTAACGAGGTGGAGCGGGTGGACCACACCAAGTTCCTGGGGATCCACATCACATCTGACCTCACCTGGTCGCTGCACACATCCCACCTGGTGAAGAAGGCTCAGCAGAGACCATTCTTTCTCAGGAAGCTTAAAAGGACTGGACTTTCATCTCAACTTCTGGGGAACTTCTACAGAGCAACCATAGAGAGCATCCTCTGTCTGAGTGCTACGGTGTGGTACGGGAGCTGCACCACTCAAGACAGGAAGGACTTGGCCCGGGTGGTGAAAACCGCACAGGAGATTGTGGGAGGACCTCCCCCATAACTTGACTCAGTGTACGACAGCCAGGTCTGATGGAAGGCTGCTCGTATAGCTGCAGACCCCACCCACCCAGGACATCAACTGTTTGTACCTCTTCCCTCTGGGAAGAGATACAGGTGCATCAGAACTCACACGAACAGACTGAGGAACAGCTTCTTCCCAAGGGCAGTGAGAATCAAATCGCCGTATTAATCTCTGAAGAACTTAGAAGGCGACCTGTGTGGTGATGAGAGAGAGGCCTTAGCGGATGTCCAAACTGGCACGAAGCGTTCATTTAGATAAAATGTCAAAATTAGAGGAAAGTTTTGTGGCATCTGAATGCAGGGATCAGGTGTTACAAGAATTCTCTCATGGGTCCGCAGAAAAAAAAACAATGAAAACAGCTTACAAACAATGCTTGCAGAAGAACAAAGGTGTGGTGACAGGGTGATTCAGAAAATAATTTTGCACCCCAAAACTGAATGTTATGGACTGAAGAGACTCTAAACCTTTTCTTCTTGCGATGCAAGGAGGACATTGTATATTTAGATGCAACAGGTTCCATTGTGAGCAAAACAAAAGGCCAAACGTCACCCTACTACATGTTTGAGGTTGCTGTCAGGCATCCAAACAAAAGTTCCGCCCCTGTCCCAGTAATCACATATCTAAACGGGGAACACACAACCTCATCTGTGTCATACTTTTTCGGCTCACTGGTCACTGACTTGATTAAAAGACTTCGGAGACAAGTCCGAAAAAGACCAGTGATGCTGATCTGTGATGGGTCTATTGTTCTTCTGCATTCACTCTCCTACAATTGATGTGGCTTGAGTCTACATGAACTGCTTTCAAGAGATTTCACAGTAGTTACTGGACAGGCAAAGGAGTTTGCCCTCGAGATGCCAATATTGGACCGCTGCCTAAGTCACGTGATGAAAAATGCTAAAGAACTTTGCAGAAAGAGGTGAGTGTTTTATGTTCATTATTTTGCATTTTAGAATGCAAGAGCCGTTTGACACCACTATGAAACTGATGAAACTTTTTCTTTTTGTAGTGCCCCTGAACACTACCGTTTAGGCCATGCATGTAGATTCAAAAGAAACCTGACTACAACGCTATTTTGGCTTGTCGAATTAGGGATGATGTGGATATGCAGGAATTTCGGTCTTGTTTTTCTCATATCTTTCAGACTAATACCGGCCTTACTCATAGTGACACACATTATCTTCCCCTCTACAAAGACAGACTTCTTTGTTGTCTGCCACGCTCTGTGAGTGATGAGGTTGAAACTGTGTGCGTCAATCTTAACACCTGTGACCTGACTAACTTTCATGCTCACGTGGACCATGCATGGGACAGGTACCAGGCAAAACTGTCAGACATTAAGAGGTTTGTTCTTGTCATCCATGTTTCCATGCCTGATGGGCAATGGACCACCACGCAGGCCCAACCCCCTCCCCCTCAACATGCTGCTGCATCCCAATCTACCTCAGCTGCACGCCAGCCGCCTCCTCCTCCACCTTCGTGGCATCAGCCTCCTCCACCATCAACCCCTACTTGTTTCACTTGTGGGGAAGCAGGACATTTTGCTCGTGATTGTCCTTACGCTTCTCCTGCTCCTCCTGGCCCACCTACGTGCCATAACTGCGGTGATTGGGGACATGTTGCACGTGCCTGTCTACGACCTCCCCCCTCTGGACCTTTGCGAGGTCGAGGGGCTTTCCGTGATTTTGGTCGGGGTCGCAGGGGACGTGACTTTTCGAAACGTGAGGGTTTTTCCTCTAACACACGGCAGGGATGACCTCCTACAAATGATAGAGCACGACTAACCGCCGAACAGACACGTCACACGACATCAGCAGCAGTTGCTGGAAGGACTTTTACATCACAGACTGACCACTGACATCCCTACGGACACAGAGATAGTTACTGTTGCACATAACAGCTCTCTTTCCATTCCAACTTTTACGTTACTGGTTTCTGGCCAGGAAGTTCTCTTTCTTTGTGAGAGTGGCGCGACTAAAACTGTAATATTCCGACCACTAGGTGTCACTGTAATTTGCTAAGGTACCTACCTGTTCAGTTGTGAAGTCTCGCGGGGTTTTGTAAAGGTGTTTGAGATTCAAGATGGTGGAAGTAAAACAGTAAATGATACAGTTTCCTGGCCCGTTTTGTGATTTATTCAATTTAAATCGAAGTTCTTTAAGAAAGAACATTACAAAAACCACATTGAACTTTCAAATAAATGACATGACTTTTAGTGGACAGACTATTACAGTCAGATCGGCTAATAGTGAGTCAACCAAAGAAAAAGTTACAAATCCACTTTTGTTTGTTGATCCTGTCAGTAACCTGCAGACAGAGCTGCCTACAATTTAATGCCCGTCTTGTCCTGTTAATCTTCTTGGCAGGGATGCTGCCTTTGATCTGCACTTAGCCGTGGGTCGTCAGGGGGATGACTATAGGGTCATACGTCAGACTCTCCCACAGCAGTTCATGTGGCATGAGGATTACGGTGACTGGCACGGTACTGGCATCTTATATGCCTATACGCTGCCTGATCACTACGCAAAATCTCTTCTTGTCGTCTCTTCTTCCGCTTTGAAGCATGTGGCCCCGAATGTTGCTGATGTGAGCCCGCCCGAAATTCTGCATGTTACTATGCATTATGAGCTTCTTCAAACTTTCACCTATTTTAACCATTCTGCTATTAAAATGTTTAACTCTTTCAGCTTATTCCTTTTAACTACGACTTTTGGTCTTTCAAATCTTTGAACTTTTCAAGATATTCCCAAATTTTCCAGGATTTTCCAAGATTTTTGCTTCCTTTAAATGCATGGAGAATCCTTGAAAACCTTTGTTTCTTTCAAGCATTATCACTCCAACATGCTTTCAGCAAGAGGCACCGTTCAAACATTGAAATGTTCACAGGGCTTTGGACTTCAACATAGGTTTTGAACTTATTATGGGATGGCAACACTACCTATAGTTTGGCGGCCATTTTGTTTAAAATGTGAGGCGATTTTAAACTTCAGTTTTTACCTATTTTAACCATTTTACTATTACAATGTTCAGATCTTTCATCTTAATCCTTTCAGCTATTACTTTCAGTCCTTCATATCCTTAAACTTTTCAAGATATTCCAGGATATTCCAGGATATTCCAGGATTTTCCAGCATTTCTGCTCCATTTAAATACAAGGAGAATCCTTGCAAACCTTTGTTTCTTTCAACCATTTTAACTTCAACATGCTTTCAGCTAGAGACACCGTTCAAACATTGAAATGTTCACAGGGCTTTGGACTTCAACCTAGGTTTTGAACTTATTATGGGATGGCAACACCACCCACGGTTTGGTGGCCATTTTGTGCCAAAATGTGAGGAAATTTTAAACTTCTTCAAACTTTCACCTATTTTAACCATTCTACTATTTCAATGTTCAACCCTTTCAGCTTATTCCTTTCAGCTAGGACTTTTGGTCCTTCAAATCCTTGAACCTTTCAAGATATTCCAGGATTTCAATTCTGTGTCAAACTGGACAAGGCTGCGTGTGTAAACTTCTGTCCAATCAGAAGGTCTGAATGCTCGTCGTTGCCTAAACCTGCTAGAAAACCCCGGTGACACCAAGTCAAAATTTGATTGGTTGATAGAAATGAATGACAGAGTTTGATTTCGGTCAATAATATCACCCTGCCTGGCAACAGAGGACAGCTGAAATGCGATTGGTTAAATGCTCCTATGTGAAAACCTTGCCCAGCAACAGTGTGTCCGGCACGTGAGGGATGCGTAAGAAGTATTTAAGTCCAGGGGCGGGAAAATCTGCACTTCGAAGCTGAGCTGACAAGAAGCTGGAGGTAAGTCACTTCAAAGAAAGAAAAAGGAGGAATTTGTTTTAAAATTCTTAATTTCATATTTTTCTTATAAAAATGGACACTTAATGTCTATTAATATTATTTCTGAAAGTTACATTTAGTTTTCCAGCAGTTTTTTCCATGTGTCTGAAGGGATTTTTTTATAATATAAGGCTCGACTGTTTCAGGGATTTTTACAAAACTAACATCTTTTTTTATATAGCTAATATTAATAGATGTATTTTAATGTGTATGGGTATGTGAAGCAGTTTATTTTAAATTGAGTAGTAACAACTTATATTAAATCATGGAGTAATAACTGAAGGACGTTAGTTAACTTTTTCTGTCTTTTCTCTTTTTTTTCTCTCATCTCAGAATGGCACTCAGCCAAGTTTTGAACAGTAGAAAGAGTGGCCCATACGCAGCCCCCCCACCGCTGCATATTCATATTTTGAGAGAAAAAGAAAAGCCTCAAGTAATTTTTTGGGACTTTTCCAACAGTTCAGTTGTTCCAACAATAATTAAAAAAAAACAAGGTGGTTATCATCACCGATGGTCAGTCGGTTGCCAAAGTAACCTTATTTGAGGAACTATCCTCTAAAGTCTGCGTGGGGAGGAATTACATTATGAAGGGGTATAAGCTGCAGGGAACATATCCCCCTATGCAATTCTCCCCACCCCACACCCTGTTCCACCCCACAGTGGATCCACCATCCACTTTAACACCCCTGATGAGCGTGGACCAGGTGACAGGTCAACCCCTCCTCACTTTCGAAGGAAAGGTTTTGGAGGTAAGGATGTACAAGTCATGTAATTGCATACAGTCCACCTTAACAGATCATGTAATTTATACACGTTAATTGTCTTCATTAGGTGTTTGCTATTAGGAGGGTGAAGAGTGGGAGGTACGACGTACCAATGAGACAGATTCGTTTACAGCAAGTATGTACTTATGAACGTTTGAATACTGTGTGTGTGTGAGTGTGTGTGTGTGCATTGCAATAACTTCTCTCTCTGTACAGGACAGGGCAGAGGTGAGCATTTGTCTGTGGTGGCAGGCGGCCATTTTTCCCTTTGAGGCGGGTGGCCATGTGAGGCTCACCCACATGAAGCGGGGATCTTCGGTGGGGGGCCACAAATTACACCAAAATAGAGGTATGGACTAAAACAGTAAAAATGATAATGAAATAACACTGTAAAATGATATATACTTAAGAGTAAAGTTGGGGAGTAATTAATAAAAAATTGTTTTGGTAGGTGATCATCCAAGCTGCTGAGGAGGTGGAGCTAAATATCATAGCTGTCAGGGAGGGGAGGGAGAAGGGGGACCTGGAGCTGCTCCTGGAGGACTTTGAAACCCTGGAGGTGGAAGCAGAGCTCTGGGACTCTCTGGGGCACTCATTTGAAGACAGCTATCTGAGGATTCGGGCTGAAAGAATGGGCAAGAGGGTGTCTAAAATTACTGTCCTGAATGAAATGTGATGAAATAAATGAAATATGCTGTTGCATTAAGTTATGTTGTTATGTTTTCTAAGTATTTTCATGAAATTAATGTTTTTATTCAATGTTAAAGTCTGTTTCAGATTAAACTTGTGATTATTTAAGGGTTTATTTAATCGTGTTTTTATTTTGCATTCATACATTGAGAAGCAGCCATGAACTTTCAGTCCCAAATTAAGGTTATTTAAATTTTTCTTGTGAAGAAAGTCTAGGAGATCAGTGGGAGATATTCCTTCAAAATCATCCATGGATTACATTATAGTCAGCTGTGTTTTTACTGAAGGGGATCAAAAACTGCTCTGTGACTCTGTCAATCTGGACAAGGCTGCGTGCAAAAACTTCTGTCCAATCAGAAGGTCTGAACGTTGAAACTCCCGGTGACACCAACTCAAAATTGGTTCAGTACTTTATAAAACAAAAAATACAATTAAAGTATAAATACATGTTCACAGTTGTAACTTCAAACTTGTCTCCATACGTCAAACCGTTAGTGGTATTAATTACAAAGTAAAAATATATAAAAGTTCAAATACAACATTTTTCACAGTTGTAACCTAATGTATTATTTCAGTATAATAAGTATAGCTATATTATAACTAAAGTACATGTTTAACTACTATAATTGTTCTGTTTTAAAGCACTTGCATAAAGTATCAAAGTTTAAATCACTACCTTTATGTAATGTAATAAAATAACAATAAATCCAGATTTTTGGTGAGCTTCAAAGTGTCAGAATTTAACTGGATAACATTTTTTTTTCTCCTAGACTGAGTGAACTTCACTGTGTTTCGGCTGGTAAGTGCACATCTTTACCATCTTTTTCTCTACTTTATAATGGACTGCTTTTTTGTTTTAAATAAATGTGGTCTACCCTGAGCTCAGATATTGTGTTTTTTAATGTGGTATTGTGTTATTGCTCACTAAAGTCCCTCATTTCTTCCACTTTCTGATCCACACCTCCCTCTAAGTCTCTGATTTGTTCTGACATCAAATGACAGCACTTTGTTACATGAAGAGCTCTGTAGTGTTACGTTGGTCTGCTTGTAACACAATGCAGTAGGAGACTAAACTTTATCCTTCTAACAACTAAAAAATTGAATGTAAAATATTTATATCAAACTTTGTAATATTAATCAGAATGTTTTACTTTTATGTGGATCTGTCTAACTGCTTATAAACTGCATTACTAAAGAAACTAGTGGCATCTGTTTTTAGTATGACATCCTGCTGGCTGGACAGTTTTACACTTTTCTGACATCTTTTTGTGTGTCTTCCAGGAGATCCTGTGTCCACGCTCTCTGCTTTCTGCTACTTGTTATCTTGGCTTTTTCTAGACTTTGCCTTTTATCTATATAAACTCTTTTAAATACACTATCACTATTCTGTAACTGTTCTGCATACTCTCAATCTTTACTCTAGTTTTTTTGTCACGTCTTTTTTTTTGTTTCTGCTTCATCTCCATTTTCTGCTATACCTCCTTTCAGGTGAAAAGTGCCTATTTCTCAGCGAATAAGTGCTGCAGGTGAAAAGTGCCTGGTCTTTGTTCGGAAAACTATACTGAACCCAACTATAAGACCTTGAAAGATACCAGATTTCAAATATATAAGATTCAACTGATTTTTTGACCAAACTTCTGTCAGGTTAAAAGTGCCTGAGGCGAATAAGTGCCAACAATCTTGCTTGATTCCAAAGATACAAGATTTTGTATTGTGTATAAATCTAAAGTCTGAAGAATGCCTAGGAAGAACCAGCGTTCCCAGTTCCAGAAGGCCCGATGGAAGAATGTGAGAGAAGGTGCAGCTGCCGGTGAAAAAGAAGTTTCTCAGATCGTGAACCTGTTAAATCTGTCTGCTGAGAGTCCACACTGCGTGAAAAGAGCCAGAATCCGTAAATATCTGTTGGGGATACTTTCTTAAATATCTAAAGAATCTGGACCATTTCAGATGCATATCCAGACATGCAGCATATCTGAAGATATCCGGGCAGAAGATACTGGTTGTGTCTTATTTCGGTCATATCCAAGTTCCGAATATGACCTGCAGTCAAATCTGGTAATATCTGGAGTACAGATACTGAAGAAGGTAAAAATCATGTAGTATCTGTAGTGTATACTTATCTTAGTGTTCAAGCATTTCTGATGCATATCCAGACATGCAGCATATCTGAAGATATCCGGGCAGAAGATACGGGTTGTGTGTTATTTCGGTCATATCCAAGTTCCGAATATGACCTGCAGTCAAATCTGGTAATATCTGGAGTACAGATACTGAAGAAGGTAAAAATCCTGTAGTATCTGTAGTTTAGACTTATCTAAGTGTTCAAGCATTTCTGATGCATATCCAGACATGCAGCATATCTGAAGATATCCGGGCAGAAGATACGGGTTGTGTGTTATTTCGGTCATATCCAAGTTCCGAATATGACCTGCAGTCAAATCTGGTAATATCTGGAGTACAGATACTGAAGAAGGTAAAAATCCTGTAGTATCTGTAGTGTATACTTCTCTAGGTGTTCAAGCATTTCTGATGCATATCCAGACATGCAGCATATCTGAAGATATCCGGGCAGAAGATACGGGTTGTGTGTTATTTCGGTCATATCCAAGTTCCGAATATGACCTGCAGTCAAATCTGGTAATATCTGGAGTACAGATACTGAAGAAGGTAAAAATCCTGTAGTATCTGTAGTTTAGACTTATCTAAGTGTTCAAGCATTTCTGGTGCATATCCAGACATGCAGCATATCTGAAGATATCCGGGCAGAAGATACGGGTTGTGTGTTATTTCGGTCATATCCAAGTTCCGAATATGACCTGCAGTCAAATCTGGTAATATCTGGAGTACAGATACTGAAGAAGGTAAAAATCCTGTAGTATCTGTAGTTTAGACTTATCTAAGTGTTCAAGCATTTCTGATGCATATTCTGGTAAGTGTTGAATATTAAAAAAGTGCAGCGGTTTTTCTGCCTGCATTACCTGCTGCCTTTTTTGACATTACTGACACCAACTAAACGGCAGGCAGATGTGAAAAATAATTTTATATGGAAAATAAAGACACGTCAAAAAAATGTCTGCAATAGTTATGTTGATAAAGAATAAAAATAAAGAATGACATTATTAGCATGACCTGAGTAATGTAAAGGCATGCAATAATTCTGGTGTTGCTCAGGCAGCGCTCCTCACACCCTGCGCCCACTTTAAAGTCAAAGTCAAAGTGAGCTTTATTGTCAAGTATGCTGCATGCACAAGACATACAGCACAGATGAAATTGCTTTTCTCTCACCCCACAGTGCAAGCAGCATATAAAATAATAAATAAACAACATAAACGAAGTAGATAAAATGACAGTAATAGTAAGAAGAATAAAAGTAATCTAAACAGTGCAAAAGAGCAATGACATGTTTAAAGTGCCAGCTTAAAGTGACAACAGTGCTGAGAACAGTAAGTGGATGAGTTAGTGATGGCAGTCTTTGGTGAAGATGGTGATCTGAACTGTTGTGAAAGTTTTCAATGTGAGCTCGTAGGAAGGAGAGTAGGGGGGCAGAGGGGGGAGGGCAGGTAGGGAGTTGAGTGTCCTTATTGCCTGATGGAGGAAGTCTTTGAGTCTGCTGGTTCTGGCCTGCAGACTTTGCAGCCTCCTCCCTGATGGCAGCAGGTTGAAGTGTCTCTGGGATGGGTGGGAGGGGTCCCCTGCAATCCTGATGGCTTTGAGGGTGAGGCGGGAGCGATAAATGTCTGAGAGGCCAGTGAGAGGGACACCGATGATCTTCTTAGCTGTTTTCACAATGTGCTGCAGAGTCTTCCGGCAGGACGCGGTGCAGGTTCCATACCACACAGTGATACAGCTGGTCAGGATGGTCTCGATGGCGCCCCTGTAGAAGGGCTTTCTTGGCCAGTGATGCAGTGTTGTGGTTCCAAGACAGGTCGTTGGAGATGTGCACCCCCAGGAACTTGGTGCAGCTCACCCTTTCCACAGCAGCACCATTGATGATCAGTGGAGCATGCTGGGTGTGTTCTCCGGCAGTCCACAACCATCTCCTTTGTCTTCTCCACACTTAGGTGGAGATTGTTATCTTTGCACCACAGAGCCAGCCTGCTCACCTCACTTCTGTAGGTGGTCTCAACGTTGTTGTTGATGAGACCCAACACTGTTGTGTCATCCGCAAACTTGATGAAGAGGTTGGAGCTTGATGTTGGGGTGCAGTCGTGAGTCAGCAGAGTGAAGAGAAGGGGGTTCAGCACACATCCTTGGGGGACCCCTGTGTTCATTGTAATGGTGCTGGAGGTGTTGCTGCCGACACAAACTGCCTGTGGTCTCCCTGTCAGAAACTCCAGCAGCCAGTTGCACAGGGAGGTGTTGAGTCCGAGTTGGTCCAGCTTGTGGATGAGCTGCTGGGGGATGACTGTATTGAAGGAGCTGAAGTCAATGAACAGCATTCTGACATGTGAGTCTTTTGTTTCCAGGTGATTGAGGGCTGAGTGGAGGGCTGTGGAGATGGCATCATCAGTCGAACGGTTAGACCGATATGCAAACTGGTAGGGGTCCAGAGTGTGTGTGTGGGGGTGGGGGGTAGACTTGATGTGATGCATGACCAGCCGCTCAAAGCACTTCATGAGAATGGGGGTAAGAGCGATCGGGCGGTAGTCGTTGTAGCAAGAAGACTTCTTTGGGACTGGGACGATGGTGGTGGCTTTGAAGCATGAGGGGACAACAGCCTGGCTAAGTGAGAGGTTGAAGATGTCGGTGATGACATCTGTGAGCTCATCAGCACAGTTCCTCAGGACACGGCCAGGAATGTTGTCAGGTCCTGGGGCTCTCTGTGGCTTTATCCTTCCCAGTGAGCGCCTCGCGCTGTCACATGATAGCATCAGCGCCAGGTCATTGGGAGAGGGAGGAGTCTTCTGTGCTGGGGTGCTGTTGTCTGCCTCGAAGCGGGCAAAGAAGGTGTTTAGCTGGTCCAGCAGAGGCGTTGAGTTGTCGCAGGCCTGTGGGGCGGGCTTGTAATCTGTGATGGTCTGGATGCCCCTCCACAGGTTCCTGGTGTCACCACTGTAACTGAATCGGTCAGCCACCCTCCTGGAGGGCTCCCTCTTGGCCACCCTGATGCTTCGTGACAGGTTGGCCCTGGCTGATCTTAGACCAGCTTCATTTCCAGCTCTGAAGGCAGCGTTCCGTTCCCTCCAGAGTCTGTGAACGTCTCCTGTCAGCCATGGCTTTTGGTTGGCTCGAAGGGTGATGGTTTTGGTGACTGTGACATCGTCCATGCACTTCCCCATGTAGGATGTGACAGTCTCTGTGTACTCCTGGAGATCAGTGATGTAATTATAGGTGGCTGCTTGTTTGAATATACTCCAGTCAGTGGTGGCAAAGCAGTCCTGTAGAGCCTCAGTAGATCCTTCAGGCCACACCCGAACCACCTTTTTAGCTGGTCTGCTGGTGAGGACCTTTGGCCTGTATGCTGGCATTAGCATGACAGTGGTGTGGTCTGAGGCGCCCATGTGGGGGAGGGGAAGGGCTTTGTAAGCTCCTTTGTGTGGGATGTAAACATTGTCCAAGATGTTTTTACCTCTTGTGGGGAAGTTGATATGTCTATGGAATTGTAGAAACACGCTCTTGGGGTTTGCATGGTTGAAGTCCCCGGCCAGGATGAGGAAGGCATGGGGGTGTGCGGTCTGCTGCTCACTGATGTGCTGGTGTAGTTCATACAGAGCCTCACTCCTGTTGATGGTGGAGCTGGGAGGGATGTACGCTGCTACCAGCAGTATGGAGCTAAATTCTCTCGGCAGGTAGAATGGCCAGCATTTAATGATCATAAACTCAGCCAGGGGGGCGCAGTGTTGATAGACCACTCTGGCATTTCGGCACCAGGCATCGCTGATGTAAACACACAGTCCTCCACCGCGGGTCTTACCCCCCTCGACGAACATCCTGTCGGCCCGGAAGCATGCTAACCCGGCTAGCTGGATGGCACAGTCCGGGATGTTGTTCGTTAGAGTTAGGGTTTGCTCTGCACTTGTGCTTTCCCACAAAATAAAAAAAGACTTGTGTAGACATGACAATTACACAACATTGATTTATTTGCATTTATTGAAAAAAAGAAGAAAAAAAAGAAGGTTTTACAGTTGTGAAAAGTATTTACAAAGTATTTACAAGTCAACCCAAATGCACAAGTTTGATTGAGTTATACAATAATATCCTCATGTGTGTAGTCATGGACAATTGAGAGACATGGCTAAATACATTTAGTTGCAGGCATTGTCACAAAGATATTAACGGTTTCCTGCCTTCCTGGAGAAAATGTTACTTTGTAAATACATTGGGCACACTGTCTTGCGATTCTTTTCAGTGGAATGAAAGAGGCATATGAATATGGTACATGCATGATTTCCCAGACTGTGCAGGAGCTGTTTTGCCCATAATGCCATTTATCCCCATGCTCTTTAAACCACTTAACTTTTGCCACTGCATGTTCAACCATTGCCCAACAATTATTGCGCCATAAACAAACAAAAACTTTCCATATACCTGATATCTGTCCTGGACGCATCACCACATTCGGGTCAATAATGGGATCTCCAGTGATCCTGTCAATGTCCAACCACTTTGCTGTCACAAATGATGATGAGCCTGACCTATAGTGACATGTTGAAAATACATCACCAGCTAAACTGTATCTATTACTATATAAATACTTTAAGGAGACTCGCTGCATTTTGTCATTGGGATACATAACCTTAAACATTGAAAAAAGAGAAGAATTATCTGAAATTGTCATTGTGCTGCATTTAACCGGTGGAAGCAAAGTTTCAACAGTATTATCAAATTCGAAGTTGTCATCAGTAATATGCCCATGAATCAGATTATGTAAAACTTGAAAGTTGTCTGCCTGCAGAACTGTGCTACTGGGAACCCCCTGTAATAGTGTTTTTATGTCTGGGTCACAGCTAGCCCAAGGAACTGGGCAAATTGTATGTTCTCCTGCCATTTGCCACTCAGTGAGCCATTTGCGCATCATATTAACCTCTGTATCACGGTTGTTGGAATGATAGTCTCCCAATATACCATTGGCACGTTCAAATGAAAAACACCAGAACCCATGCACAGGCCCATAATCTTTAATGCATGACTTCAAATGCAAATGTAAATGTAAGTTCATAGTGCACCAGTCTTTCCCATATAGCTTTTCGAAAGAATTGCAAAATATTTTGAGACATCTATGAGCATCTTCAATCTGGGCATTGTCAATAACTCTGGAGCACATTAACTGGACTGCTGCAACAAAGATTTTCCATAACTTGTAGTCTGCCTCTCCTAAAACACCTTTCAAAGCAAAGGTGGAATACACACATACCCAGAGTTTCCACTGTGCTGCAGTGAAACCTTCAAACGCTGCTTCAATTTTTGAAGGTATACCAGAATCAATGGTACTAGGGAGTTTCAGTGAGTTTACTCTGTCCTGAATTGTTACAAACCCCTCCTTAGAGATCGCATCAGTATCTTTCCATACTTGCATAAGTCTTTTGGCTGTACCCTCAAGCAAGTTATGCATTGGATCTATTACATGCATTCTGACAACATCAAAGTATGGCAAATCATGCAAACAGCTGTATCTAGCGCCATATTTTTGTTCAATTCTTGTTTTGTTAGCTTTATTTATTGCTCTCTTAGCTTCTTTTGCATATCTGCAGTGGTCAACATTATTTCTAATTGGCCATGTCTCATCAAATCCAGAGTAATCTACCTTATTGTCTTGTGTGCGAGCAAAGTCTTTAAGACATTTGCTACAACCCTTGGTTGCCATATGGCTCAGAAACCCTCCGGTTTTTCTTGCAGCTGGTATGTCACATGCTAAACACAACAGAGCTGCACGGACAAACTGTCCAGTTGCACTTCCATCGTCAACAAATAACCCAGTCCACAACTTATTTAAATCACTTACCAAGGGTTCCAAAAACCCATTGTTATGTTCTTTTGGCTCATGTGGACCAGGTATAATTCCAGCAACTATCATGTTCTCTTTCTTAAACCGTATCTCTCTTGGAAGGTTCATTACTGCAATATAAATCACACCAACTGAGTCCCTAATATTGTTATAGGGCTGAAACCAATCAACGTTCAGCATGAGACCAAGGTTGCCAGTCTCTTCTAAAAATGGCTTGCCTTCATACTTCAAAAAATCCTTCCACACCTGTCCATCAAAAACATCAGCATATAGTCCCTCCTTGACATTACGTTGTCTCCACTTTTCACAGGACTCTTTAAAGCCAGGCCGCTTAAACATGTCACCCAAGGATTTAATCAAACTGCGATAACAGAATTGTCTTTTCGGATAAAGAAATTCTTTTCCATCTTTCCCAATGACAGATCTCATTAGAACTGTGTCACATGGCCTACGGAATCTTTTTTGTGTATGTCTGGGATATGTAACATGGCCACATTTATTTGACTTTCTTTGCAGTACCTTCCCACTTCCATCACATTTTTTTATGATTGCTTCATCAAAGGTATAAACACAATGGCACTTTGGGCATACAACAAATTTTGTAAAGTCACATTTAACAGCCAATTTCTTCCTGAGCATGTATAAAGTGGCAGGAAAGTCTTTTGTGATGTTTTGTAAAACAGTGTTACATATGATACTACTCAAAAATAAAAGAAAGCTTTTAAAAATTTTGAGGATGGCCTCAAATGCACGGTCTGAAATTTTAAAGAGAGCCTTCCATGTAGACAATATAGACAGCAAGAAAGCCATTACTCCATTTTGTTCATTGCGTGCAGTTCCGCTATGGTGTTCTGTGTCTGGTTCATCTGTCAAAGCTTCTTCCTCACTCCAGACTTCTTGGTCTTCAGAACAGGACTGCAATAGATTCATTATAAAATAAGAAACAAATCCAGATAATGTCGTCAATATCACACAGTTTTCATACAGCAAGACATAAATGCTTTGGCAGAAACATTTTTTTTTCTGGCATTCAAGGTCAGAATTCGGAAAACCAAAACTTACTTGACCACTTTCAGCAGAATTGTCTTCTGTGTCATTATCTTCTGATGATTCTTCAAAATGGTTTTTAGATTCAAGAGGCATCTATCAGAAAAAATACAAATCTTAGAAAAAAAAAAAAAAAATTCCATACAATGCCATGTTAATTAAGAATTTTGCAGATTGCGGTAGAGCATAATGTTTCTGTGCAAGTCTGAAACTGTGAACAAAGAGTAAACTTCTGAACACATGAATTTTCGAATTAAGCTTCCACTAAAGTACCTGTTCATCTTCTGATGACTCCACAATGTGTCGTGCAGACGGTCGTCTCACCACCTGGAGGCCAAAAATCCACAAAACATTGTTATTTCTACAAGAAGGGGAATAATTCAAACTGACAATTGATATACTTTAATTGAGCATAAAGGATACATAAAACAGAGGTGGTAAGGAACCAAGCCCTATCAGTACATGCCCAGCAATTCAAAGAATGAGACTGCATTAAATTGAATGACTTGCAGGGTCACAGAGTGATCAAAGGACCTGGTTGTATCCAGACATGAGCAAAAAAATTAAAATGATTCACCTGTTCATCTTCTGATGAGTCCAAAATGTGGCATGCAGACGGTCGACTCACAACCTGGAGGCCAAAAATCCACAAAACATTATTTCTACAAGAAGGGGAATAGGACCTGGTTGTACCCAGATATGATGGAAAAAATTAAAAATTATTAACCTGTTCATCTTCTGATGAGTTCTGAAGTACACATGGTTGTCTTCTTAGCTAGAGAAGAGATCAAAACCCATATAAGAATTTAAAACAAAATCTTGAAAATCTTATAAAGTCCAACAAAACCCACAAAAACACATTTAAACAACAAAGCAGGAAAATGATGAATAGTCAGCTTTGTATTGGTAGATAATTTTAATGCTTTACTTGTTTATTTCCTGCAGAGTCATCACCAATGTCATCTTCAGTGAGGTGTGGTAGTCTTGCCACCTGAGGTAAAACAAATAGCATTTTTTCAGGTCAATAAGTTCTCACAACATCTGTTACTTTCTGATCATTCTGGAACAAAAGAAAAACTATTTACCAGCGCACTTTCTGCATTTTCTTCATCTATGTTGTCTCCGTTCTCCACATGCTTAAACACACAAATGGTTGCAAGGTTGCATTAAAATTAATCAATAATATAATCAAAGTCAAAAATTTTACTTTATTGTCAATCTCTATAATGTTTTTACTATACTCTGTTTCTATTCAAACTCCAGTCTAAACGGGGAATCTAACTTCAAATTACAGAATAAAACAGAATAGGAATCAATCAGAATCAGACTCAATAGAATCAATAAAGGGCTTCTTCGGGCTCGTGAAGCAACTTACCACTGTTTCGTAGTTCAGATGGCGGTAAAATGTTGATTTTGAAACATCCTTTTCACAATGATGACAGAACTTATCCATTCGTTTCTTCATTGCTTCTTCCGACATGCTGCGTGTTCAGGACAACAGCAAGTAATAAAGCTCAAAATATTTAGTCTTTAGTTGTTTTGGTAACAAATCAATAATAACTGCTGCTCTGTTTATCGGCTTAAAATGTCTTCAAGGAGCAGTGGGTAAGGACAGCTTAACCAAATGGGGTAGCTCTAAATGTATTATCTCCTCTTAGCTTCGTCGGTTATTTTCGGCACTTTAAACCACTTTTAACCTTTATGAACAACTGTAATTTGTGCATGCGTGGTGCTGGGGGCGGTTAAGCCCTCCCTTCAGTTTTCTCTCGAAGCCGCAATGCAACACGGGGAAACAAACAACCGTGACGTGTTACCCAGGCTCCAGCAAAGTGAATTTTGATTGGTCGCGTTGCCTGCAACGCGACCAATTGGCTGTCGAGTCACAGCGCTCCGTGTCGCCATGACGCCATGTGTTTAAAAACAATGGCGGCACGGAGCGGTGGGTCACAACTCGGAATCAGAAGACAGAAACGTTTCCATAAAAAAAGAAGAAGAAGAAGTTGACAACATGGACAACTGTAATCTGCGCACACCCTCTGGTAAGAGAGACCGACTGCGTCATCTCAGCGAAGAGACCCCAGTCAGGTCTCCCAGGACGCCGAGGATGCAGGAGTTGGCGGCAGTGACCCGAGTCGATTTATTCAGGTAAAACTTTTAATCTAAATTAATCGGCATATTGGGGCTTGTCTTCGAGTCTTAGCCTATAATGGGGTTGTTTTACCAATGTTGCATGATAAATGACCCATACCCCTTCGCTTTTTTCTTCTTCAGAAAAATAGAGTCGGCATGTGAAGCCATTGAATCAGAATCGCAGAGGCTGGACAAAGTGGCAAAAAAGACAGACAATATCGAAAAACAACTAGAAGCGATATTGGAGAAGTTGAACAACATGGAATAAAACAATCATCAAGCAGCTACGAGGACACCGGATTCAAAAACCCCCCTCGAACTTTCCGTATGTATCTACTCCAGTGTGTAAAAATATTGTCTACTGACAAACTTTGCATTTGTATAAATCGTCAACAAGTTTAGCCAAAAAAAACATGGACAAACGTGGACCTGACTTGGAAACACAGACAATAGATTAAGCGCGTCTGCGCAAAACCGGGGCCTGCATGATCCCGTATGGATCATCCATGCATCCCTAGGAGCTTCCTGTGTATGGAAGCGATTGGGTTCATAATTAAAAATAAAATTCAAAAGCAGAAATGCTTTTGAATTTTCAAAATGAAGCTGGATTTTTTGACTCAAAATTAGAATTTAAAAGCATTCCACCACAATGCTTTTTCATTTCCTTATTCAAACACAGCTTATTCTGTCACTTAATCAAATAATAATGAAAATGGTATTGACATTTCATTTTCAAAATGTTCTCAGCTAGATGTGTAGCATAATTCATTTAGAAATGTCTAATTTGACAATTAAAATGGATTAATAGAAATGCTTTTTAATTTTCAAAATGAAGCTGCATCAAATGACTCAAAATTGGTCCAAGTCATCTTTATAAAAGAAACATTGAAACAGCAGAAAAAAGAAACATGCTTTCTAACAATGTCTGGGTTGAAAGACACATTAAATTTAGACTTTATTCAAGTTTGAAAAACCTGAAGTTAAGTTTGGAGTAAAAACCCAAGTGAGATGGTTGAGGAACTGTACTTTTATGCCCAATTTTACGGTAAAAAAATTATTTATAATTGTGACAAATGGATGTTTATTTACTTTCCTTGATTTTCCTTTTCCTAACAGACTTTTTCTTTTATTTTAGACACTTGTCCGTCACATACATAAGAACCTTGGAGAGCAGCTCCAGTGGAAGGTCGGGGCAGCTGACAAGTATGTTTCTTTTCTCATTGTTGTTTTAGGAAACTTGACAGGAACTCCAGTCAGTTATAAAATATAGTCTCTCTTTTATTTTATTTTTAGCTTCAGAACTCCACACAATGAGGAGGTGACGGCTGCAGTTGTTCAGGCGGTGAAAGATGTGGAACCACATTGGAGTTTCCACCAAGTCAGACGTATGTACCAATTTACACTTTTGGTCTTTTGGATTTATACTACTCACAATAATTTAAAGATCCTGTGAGAGACTCAATGTCAAGAATTTGGTGTTACTTTTTCCCCCCAGAGATTTTGGGGATAGGATGGCAATTGTATAAGTGTGATAGATGGCTCAATTAGTATTTCCATGTTTTAAGACCAAACACTAACATACAATAAACGACACACTTGGTATAGCATTGTTAATAGGTAATTACAAACGCCACCGTGACAGTCTGCATGGCACATTTGGCACATGTTTGTAATATGTGGACCTCATCTTCTGTACACTTCATGTTTCCTTCAACTAGGAGCTTGTAATCGAGCTTACGAGAATTATAAATGCCATGACAGAATGGAGAGAGACGGAAGCAAAGAGGACGTCAAAAGGAGGAAACTCCTGACCAGTCGGCGTGATAGGGTAAGTTGTCCTATTTGTGGCCTTATTCATTTACTCAGGTCATTGCATGGTCCAGTTCACTGTGGGGGTGTGTGTGTCTGTTGTTTCCTCTAATTGAAAGAAATTTCCTTTCATATTGGTCCTGCAGCTCTTCAAAAAACGTGTCAAAATGGCAGAGAAGATTCTCAATGAAGAGGATCTTTCTTTTATCAAAGGAGCCAATCCAAATCTGGTCAGTGACGAGGAAAGTGATGAGGAAAAGACAATTTATCACTATGCCTCACCAAAGTGGCGCTCCACTCGACTAACAAGGTTGATGCTGAAGTGCCAGAAAGCCTTAGACGAAAATCGCAAGAGTGGAGTTGAGCCGAAATCAACACATATGAGACATTCCGCTGGCTTCTCCTCAAGGAACCCACCACCAGTCAAGAGCTGCTATCTGGCAGAAGACATGGACTCTTAAAAAAAAAAAAAAAATGCATGTTTGTGTGTGGTGTTTATTTTTATTTTTTTAATAAAATATTTTTGAGTGATACTTTTCTGTCACCTATTTATTTATTAGATGTTTTTGAGATGACTGGTATCTTAAAATATCCTGACATCACTAGTGTTCTTCAGATATGCCTGATGGCCATATGTTCCAAATCCTAACTTCAGATATGACTAGTATATGGACATCAGATATCAACAGATATGACATGGATAGAATCTGGAAATATCCTGACCTTGGATATCACTAGTGACTCATCTCATATCTGGAGAGAATCTCATCTCCAGATTCTACCAGAATAAAAGTGTCCCATACTCGGAGTTGATATGCTCAGATATGACTAGTATATGGACATCAGATATTAACAGATATGACATGGATAGAATCTGGAAATATCCTGACCTTGGATATCACTGGTGAACCATCTCATATCTGGAGAGAATCTCATCTCCAGATTCTATCAGAATAAAAGTGTCCCATACTCGGAGTTGATATGCTCAGATATGACTAGTATATGGACATCAGATATTAACAGATATGACATGGATAGAATCTGGAAATATCCTGACCTTGGATATCACTGGTGACCCATCTCATATCTGGAGAGAATCTCATCTCCAGATTCTATCAGAATAAAAGTGTCCCATACTCGGAGTTGATATGCTCAGATATGACTAGTATATGGACATCAGATATTAACAGATATGACATGGATAGAATCTGGAAATATCCTGACCTTGGATATCACTGGTGACCCATCTCATATCTGGAGAGAATCTCATCTCCAGATTCTATCAGAATAAAAGTGTCCCATACTCGGAGTTGATATGCTCAGATATGACTAGTATATGGACATCAGATATTAACAGATATGACATGGATAGAATCTGGAAATATCCTGACCTTGGATATCACTGGTGACCCATCTCATATCTGGAGAGAATCTCATCTCCAGATTCTATCAGAATAAAAGTGTCCCATACTCGGAGTTGATATGCTCAGATATGACTAGTATATGGACATCAGATATTAACAGATATGACATGGATAGAATCTGGAAATATCCTGACCTTGGATATCACTGGTGACCCATCTCATATCTGGAGAGAATCTCATCTCCAGATTCTATCAGAATAAAAGTGTCCCATACTCGGAGTTGATATGCTCAGGACATGAACTTAGAAACAGTCATGTCCGGAGAGTATCCACCATGGATATCACCAGGTATGGGGTATTTCTGAGGATATCCAGACAAATATATCTCCTGATTCTGGGGGTTTTTGCGCAGTGCCAGAGGTCCTACATGGTGGTCAACAATTACAGAAAGGTTCGTATGCTGATGCTGTGAAG
>CM043723.1:22833818-22936298 GCA_023969325.1 Oryzias curvinotus
TGGTGTGTATTGTGATTGGTGAATTCTATAAAGGTTTTGGAAGAATATTGAATTCTTGCTTTTCAATTTGTAGGAAATAAGGAAGACCAAATAAATTGTGACTTGAATTTATTCATTGTGGTATTCTTTTTTTTATTTATCTTTTTTTCTTCTTGTTGTGGTAATTCTCTACGAATTAATGCAGCCTCCAAAAAAGGACAAGCCATTCTTGTCACTTAGCTTGTCTCTGTGTGACGGAAAAGTGGGCAATGAAGGTTAAAGCGAAAAATACCGCTTCGTATTTAAAAAGGGGAGGGGACTGGCAGAAACCTTGAGTTTAGAGAATAAAACCTGCTCCCGACCAGGTTAGGTTCACAGCATAAGTAACCATGGACACTGACTCCGAGTATAAGTTACCTCTCTTTCAGAAACGGGTTTGACTTACTCTGCTTTCTCTGGTTTAACAAACCTCCCATTCTGAAACGGAAAACCCAGAGTTTCCCTGATTTCAGGGTTAACGCACTCAGAGTTTACACTTAACCTCCTTTCTGAAACAGGCCCCTGGTCTGGGTTAATGTTGCGTTTTACAGCTATTTGATATTTATAAACCAAACTGTATAGTTTGTATTATCTTTAGGGGATTTAGGCCGCCATGGTACCCGCCCGGCTTAGTCACACTTCAGTAAGCAATATAACAAAGTCAGCCAGTCCAGGAAACAGGTCATATCCTAATCAAATTGGAAGCATGGGATGCTTTGACTAGCTGCATAGAAAATTTGTAATTGCAGCAACAGCCAAGTTCTGTAGAACTTCAAAGTAGTCAACAGAAACCAAGGGATAATGGAGAAAGGCCAGTGGGACCTGAAGCAAATAAGATTTCAATAGAAAACTGTGAGCAGACTTGATGACTTTGTTACAATCTACCAAAAGATGCATGACTATCGTCTTTCTAGATAGTTCTGTGTCTGCATATTCCAGGAGCTATTTGTCTCAGAATTAGCAAATAACATGGCTGTCCAAACCCAATATTAACTAATTGCAACTGAAGTCCCATAGAGTGGAGGTATAAAAGTGGAAGAAAGGCAGAGTGGGGCACAAGAGACACACAGGAGATGAATACTGTGTGAATGGATCAAAAATACTGCCTTGAGGTAATTTATAGTGAGACATGAAAAATATAATACATTCAACACTAGAACGTCCAGGATTGTTCACTCCCCCTGCAGCGTCCAGAGCACAGCCAAATGGCTGTGTGGCTCAAAATGACCAATTCAGCAGCCTACAATTAGCCACCTTTCATTTGTAAGTGCAGCACTGACTGCCTGATCATCTGGATGAAGACATTTCAATGTCCTAGCTAACCACATTCTTTGCTCAGATCAGGGTGGGGGAGGTTTTCTGCTTCAAAAGAGCCTCCAAGCTCTGACAAACTTTCTCTCCCATTTGTTAACTGAAAAACTAAGATGCCTTAATTTTATAACACTGAGCAGACATTGAAAATGATCCTGGAGCAAGTCAACCCCTGCGACTCTGAAGGAGAAGAGATATTCCTTCAGCCGGACTCAGACTGATACCTCTTCTGGTAAGATTTCATAAATATTGTTTTAATTCGCTAATTGTAGCACTTGTCTATCCATTCATCTTCTGTGCCTGCTTTTCCTGGTCAGGATCACGGGTGTTTGCTGAGGCACACCCCAGCTAGCCAATTGGGGAGGGGTACACCCTGGATGGGTCACCAGTCCATAGCAGGGCCACATAGATGGGCAAACAACCAGGCAAACACATACACACCTAGGAGAAATTTAGAGTCATTCATTTAATTTCACCACCACCAGAAAAGAGAGGACGACTGGAAACACACACTGTGCCAACAGAGATGACAAAAAATGTCACAATATGGCATGAGGAACAGGTTGGGAGGCCTCTCCATCACACCCCAGTTGAAGGTTACACTGCTGAGGGAGAGCCAACTGCTTCAGTCAGAAGTACAGTGTCGACTCGCTTACAGAGTTTCCTGTTTGCTCACTCTGGACATGCTTCGGACTATTCAGGACTGTTATGTTCAGCATGCACGTCAGACAGAAGACGACAGTTCATGGCCCTCCCTGAACTAATGGGATTTATTGCCATCCTCCTTGTACGGGGGGGGGGGGGGGGGGGGGAAATCAAACTTCCATCAATGCAAGACCCATGTTCATTCATTTTCTATTCTTTTTTCCCTTTCGGGCTCACAGGGCTGCCGGAGCCTATCCCGGCCATTTGCAAAACGCATGGCCGTCGAAAATGGGGAAATCCACTGATCTCCAAAATTATGGCCAGAAACCGCTTCAAAGACATCATGCGGTATTTACGCTTTGATTACAAGGGCACGTGCATGGAACGAGTTGGGACTGACAGGTTTGCAGCAATGTCAAATGTTTTGGGGTCTTTTGTTGCCAGCTGCATCAAATCCTTCAACCCAGGCAGATATATCACCATTGACGAGCTGCTGTTTCCAACAAAGACTCACTGCTGTTTCCTTCAGTACATTGCAACAAAACCTGACAAGTTTGGTATCAAGTTCTGGGTGGCATGCGACTTGAAATCAAAGTATGTGTGCAATATTATTCCGTAGCTTGGCAGAGACCCTAGTCGTCCGATGGGGGAGAGACTATCAGAAAATGTGGTGATGAAACTCATGGAACCGTTTTTTGGACAAAAGGTAGGAGTGTTACCACAAACAACTTCTTTAACTCTTTGTCACTTGCACAGCAACTGCTCAGCCAGAAGACCACCCTCCTTGGCACAGTGAACAAGATTCGTCGGGAGCTTCCAGAATCAGTCAAAAAGCCTTTGGACCCCAATGAATTCAGTACTAGGTAAGATGCATATGGGTTTTATGTTGTGCTTGGATATATAGCTTTGTTTTGTGTTAAACGCTAAAGTGTAATTAGGGTATGTGTAAAAGTGAAATCATAATAGCATTTATCTCATTATTCATCAGGTTTTTTTTTTCATCCTCTGGAGCCACACTGACGGTATATGCGCCCGAACTGAAGATGACCCTGTACATCCTCAGTAGCATGCACAGTATAGTTGAGACTGGGGATACCAGGAAAAAAAAAGCCAAACACAGTCACCGACCACAACAGTATGAAATGTGGTGTGGATGTAATGGACCAGATGGTGCGAGAGTACAGTGTACACTCAGGAACACGGCGATGGCCAGTCGGTGTGTTTTACAATATGATTGACATTGCAGCACTGAATGCGTATGTGCTGTATCAGGCATGCACTGGGGTAAAGGAGAGGCGAGTGGACCTCCTGGTGGAGCTTGCAAGCAAGCTCGCACAGGCATATATTGTGCGCTGAGAAGGCAAAAAATGACAACCGTCTTCGGCAACAATCTCTCACGCCTGGGCAAAAGGAAAAGGGCAATGTGCCAGGTGAACTGTCGTAGCAATCAGCACGTCGCACCTGTGGCATGATTGTTCTTGCACCAAGTACACCTGTGGCAAATGCAGAATGGAGATTGCGTGGCAGTGCAAAGTATGTGCAGACAATGTAGTGGGTTGAATATATCCCTTTGACCACATGATACATGGATTTGTTTGCTTGTACATGTCAGAATTGTGTCTGTAAATAACTGTCTCATCTTTTGTGCATAAACAATACAACTCGGCCAAAAAAGAAAAACCAAACTGTGTTGACCTCTTACTAGAAGTGATAAAAGTGAGAAGAAGTAATGAAAAACCTGCCCAGCCACTCTGCTTGTCCTTTTTGCACGCCAAAAGAAAAGCCTAATGGCTGCTCTACGGATGTTCCAGTGTTAAAATCAAAAAGTGTATTTTAACATGGTATAGGCCCTTTCAGAGATCTGTTTGTAACTATTTGAGTAGATTAATGTTTGTCACATGTGTTCAGTTTATCCAATTGTAAAACATTGTACATGTTAACATTCTTGTCTTTATTATCACAAAGTATGAGCTCAATGTTCTACACTTGCTGGCCTAAATAACTGTCACATCTTAGGAACCCATAAAGCCACCCTGAACATAAAAAAAGGCGATTTCAAAATCCTCTTAGCATGTTTAGTGCAGTAATCAGATTTTTTTCATCATTTCAGATGATGAAAAAAAAAAAAAAGATTTTTGATCAGATTTTTATACATGTTAATTTCTAGTTGTAACCTAGAAGATGTAAGAAATGTAATTTAAGAGTTTAAAAAGAGCACTTTGTCTCCAGATATATTTAAAGGTTTGTAGTTGTTGCTGTTTAGAGTTATTCATTGAGACTTTTTACCATAGGCAAAATATTTTAAAATGAAAAACATGGAAATTAAACAAGGAACATGAATGTTTCACTTAAATAAATATCAGAGAATAAGCCTGCTCTAATTCAGACCAAAAAAAAAAAATCATTTCCAACTCTGGAAAAGGCCATACCAATGTCTTCCCACATAACAATGAACAGAAGGTGCAACACTGAAACAAGCTGACTATATACTGAAGAGAAAACGAGGAATGAGAAACAGCTGAAGCAATTCCTGACCAGCAGGTGAACAGTCACATGCTACAGCTGCTTTGAAACAGGAACTAAACATGAAAAACCCCTGCAGGCAAAAAAAAAAAAAGGAGAAATTGGTCAATAGGGAGAATAAAAAGTGTGCTGCCAAGAATTAAAGATTCAAAAAATGTCCACTCACTAAGACCTGTATTCTTAAAATAACATTGATTTCGTATGTCAGTGTAAGCTGCGCATATGACCCTAAATCTTTACTGCTAAGATTCATGTTCTTAAAAGACAGAAAATAAGTCACTTTTTCTTTCTTTAGATCACATTTTTTTTATATAAATTTTTCGCAATCCACGAAAGCTTTCTATTTTAGTAGTATCAGACTTTGTTTAGGTGGTTTAACATGTCTCTTTCCATGTCAGACAATAGAAATGTTTTAGTAAAACAAGAGAACAATACAAAAAGTAAAGACTTCATCATCCAAACATTTTTTCTTCATAGAGTAACAAATTAAATCACAGGCTCCTGGTGACACTCATAATGTGCATTATGTAAGATGTGCATTGGGCTTTCCCATATATACCTGTATATATATATATATATATACAGCCCTTTCTAGTCATTGGTAGGACTTCTTCATATCAGCCACACACACACACACACACACACACACACACACACACACACACACACATATATATATATATATATATATATATATATATATATATATATATATATATATATATATATATATATATATATATATATATATATATAAACTGTGGGGTCCCCCGAGGTTCAATTCTAGGCCCACTACTTTTTGATCTATATATGTTGCCACTGGGGGACGTCATCAGGAGGCATGGCGTTTGTTTTCATAGCTATGCTGATGACACACAACTTTACATCGCTGTGTCTCCTGATGACGAAGAGCCGGTCAACACACTCTTAAAATGCATTTTAGACATTAAGTCATGGATGGCAGAGAACTTCCTACAGCTAAACCAGGACAAAACAGAGGTTTTAGTGATTGGTTCTGAAGACAAGAGAGAGATAGCTTTATCTAAACTAAAAAATTACAAAACTTCTCAGTGTGTTAGAAACCTGGGTGTCATTTTTGACTCTGAGATGAATTTTATTCCACAAATTAAAAATATCACAAACAGGATTTTATCATCTAAAAAATATAGCCAGAGTCCGCCCATTTCTCTCTCTTGCCAGTACAGAGGAGCTAATGCATGCTTTTATTACCAGCAGACTAGATTATTGTAATGCCCTGCTCTCTGGTCTTCCCAGAACAAGAATAGCAAATTATCAACTGCTGCAAAATTCAGCAGCACGCGTATTGACGAGGACCAGGGGGCGGGAACACATTACACCCATTTTAAAATTGCTGCATTGGCTCCCTGTGCAATTCAGAATTGATTTTAAAGTTCTTTTATTGGTTTACAAATGTTTTTAAGGTCTTGGGTCTTCATATTTATCTGACATGATTTTAAAGTATGAGCCCTCGCGGACCCTGAGCTCCTCCGATACCGGCCTTTTGGTTATTCCAAAAGTTAGAAGTAAAACATTCGGCAAGACCTCATTCAGTTTTTTCGGACCTCGCCTGTGGAACAGCCTCCCAGAGAGCCTCAGGGCTGCTCATGTTTTCAAAGGAAGACTTAAGACCTACCTTTTTAATTTAGCTTTTAGTTGAATTTTAGGAATATATTTGATATTTTAATTATTTATTTTTTCTTTTTACTAGTTTTATATGTGTATGTAAATACATTTATTTATTTATTCATTCTATTTATTTTTAAGTCGTTCTTACCATTTCACATGTCTATTAAGGTTTATGTAATTATTTGTTTCTTGTTCATGTTTTAAATATATTTTAATTTTATTCCTTTTACATTTTATTACACTCCAGTGTTTTCCTCTGAGGGATCCTCCACATCGGTGACTGACCCTTCTCAGTGAACGGGGTTGCTGGAATGGGATCTCCTGGGTCTGACTCTTTTGATCGGAACTGGGGGGTCCTGTGGTAGTGTTCTCTGTGAACTTGGGTTGGGGGGTCGCTGATGTGGACATGTCCCCAAAATATAGTTTCCCAACTTCAGGACAAAGCCAAGTCTCTACATTCTACATTTTATCATTGTATCCCTTTTTATTTATTTATTTTTAATCATTGTGTGCGTATGTATGTGTGTGTGTGTTTTTCGCGGGGGGGGGGGGGGGGGGGTCGCACTGTCTGTGTTGTCATCTTGTTTTTAAATTTTATCGTAATTTATGCACAGCACTTTGAGTAACATATGTTGTTGGAAAAGTGCTATAAAAATAAAGTTTAATATATTTGATTTGATATATATATACATATATTTATATATATATATATACATATATATATACATATACATACATATACACATATATATATACATATACATACACATATATATATATAAACATACATACATATATATACACAAACATACACACATATATATACATACATATACACATATATATATGTACATACATACACACATATATATACATACATATACACACATATATATATATATATACATACATATAAACATATATATACATACATATACATATTTATACATACATATACACATACATACGTATACATACATATAAATACGTATACATATGTACGTATACATACATATGTATACATACATATAAATACGTATACATACGTATACATACATACGTATACATACGTATACATATATACGTATACATACCTATGTATACTTATATGTATACATACACACATGTATACATACACATGTATACATATACACATGTATACATACACATGTATACATATACACATGTATACATAAACATGTGTACATATACACATGTATACATACACATATATACATATACACATGTATACATACACATGTATACATATACACATGTATACATACACATGTATACATATACACATGTATACATATACACGTATACATATACACGTATACATATACACGTATACATATACACATGTATACATACACACATGTATACATACACATGTATACATACACATGGACACACATACACATGTATACATACACATACACATGTATACATACACATGTATACATATACATGTATACATACACATACATGTATACATACACATGTATACATATACATACATGTATACATACACATGTATACATATACATATGTTTACATACACATGTATACATACAAATGTATACATACCTATGTATACATAATATATATATATATATATATATATATATATATATATATATATATATATCTTCATGTCCATCCTTTGATGGACATGAAGAAAAGACCATACACAGGTACATAAGAGAAAACATGCGAGAAATTGGAAAATGGTTCTTATTTCTAGAAAAGTGGTAAAATTGCAGAAAGATGAGGATTTTTTCAAGCCATCAAACTTCAACATAGCTGTTGAGAAGGTGAAGAAAGTGTCAGGCTTCAACAAAGACACGAATACATTCAAAATTCTGTCTCTGGCTCTTAAGCTTTTGATGTGATATTCATGCCAACAAAACTTTATAAGTTACTAATGAAAATGTTAAATATTTGCTTTCACACACTTTTTCTTTGTTTTCAATGTTTTTATTTTTTTTTCTTTTGAAACTTTTTTTTTTGCTTTTAAAAAGTATTTTTGCTTTTTTTAAATGTATTTATTTTAATATTGTAAATGTATTAATTTATTTATACTTGCCTAAACTCATTGTGTGGGTAAAATCCTCTGTCGTGGTAAGATTGTTTGGGTTCAACAAATCTGTTAAAATTCCCACAAAGGAACATGACCTTTTTGGAGATATGAGCAAACCTATTTTCAATAGCATTTGTGAAAGTTTCAGTGTTTTATGAACAGGCTCAATAAACGTAGCTGAAAATGCCGTAACTCTGTTTCTCCATACTAATCTCTGTAGGTATGTTCCATAACATCATCAAGACATCAGGAGGGTATTCCAGAAGGCCTATTTAAAGTACCCTGACTTTAAACCTGAACTCTGGCTGAAATCCGCCTGAAGTTGCTTACTCTGGGTATGTCGGCTCCCAAAGACCGGATATGAGTTAACGTAATTACTCTTGACTTGGTAACCCTTGGTTAATGCACGTGCAGTGCAGGTACATAAAGGCATTCGTTCTCTATGGATCGCCAATTTCCGGAGTCACCATAGAAACACGTGGAAAAAAAAAAAAGAGTGTGACGGTGTGGCACCGTCAGATGATGAGAGGGGGGCCACACCGTGTTTTATTGTTTGTGTATTTGTATATATTTTATGTTTAAACATGTCTCCTGTGACCTTCCTGTGGGCTAATGGAGAGCACCGCCCGTGGGAGGGGCGTAAGGTTCATAAGGAAGTGTCACAGGAAGTGGAGAGGAGGAGTGACGGAGGTGACGCGTGCTGGTGCGGCCCTGTGTGTAGCAACTGTGGTGCTACACTGCCGCTTATGCAGGCATTGGAGGCCTGCGTGGTGATAGACAGGGGGCGGACCAACGTCTACCGGGCCGTCAGGGGAGTGTTCCGGGAGAAGCGTAACATCTCGCCAGGAACTTGCTGTTGGCGGCTCCGATCCGCTAAGGTGCCATCCGGGAGGAGACCAGCGGGGGCGTGTGGCCAATGGAAGGGCCTTTGCTGGGGCTGGGAACGACCGGAGCGGCACACCGAGGAGCGGATCGGAGGGGTCGCCATCGTGGAGCAGCTGCGGCCCGTGCATCCATCTGACGCAATGCGAGGACGTGGGCGGAGGAGCACGAGCCGGAGGAAGGACCCGCCTATGCCTGGCCATTGAACTGCAGGGCCTCAGCATTGGACGAGGGGCGCCTGCTGAACTGTCAGGTGGATCGGCGTCGTGCCTGCACGCTGACGGACGGCTGGTTTGGATTGCCGCACATCGCCAATTCCTCAGAGGAGGGGGATGGTGTGACGGTGTGACGGTGTGGCACCGTCAGATGACGAGAGGGGGGCCACACCGTGTTTTATTGTTTGTGTATTTGTATATATTTTATGTTTAAACATGTCTCCTGTGACCTTCCTGCGGCCTAATGGAGAGCACCGCCCGTGGGAGGGGTTTAAGGTTCATAAGGAAGTGGAGAAGAGGAGTGACGGAGGTGATGCGTGCTGGTGCGGGCCTGCGTGTAGCAACTGTGGTGCTAACTGTTCTGAATAAACAAAGAACCTCCTCACCTTGGCTCCTCTGCATCCTTTCCTGGCGGGACCCCGTCACAGAGAGCGCTATAGTTTAGTTAGACGGAGTCGGAGATTTGAAAGACGGCGTATAAAGATGATATGCCCATAAAAAAAGTAATACGACTGCATCAGCAAAAGAAGAGTTTCTGCTTAGAGAAAAAGAATGGACAAAGTAAACGCACGAGTTTCTGATCTTTAATAGTTTCTGATTATGATTAAAAATAAAATAAAAACAAAAGATATGCAAGCAGCACAGCCTAAAAGCCGCAGATATCTATGGTGAAAAACGTATTTGCAGATCAAACTACTTTTGAATACTTTTTATAAAGAGCTGTTTTTATTTTCAATCGCTCAATTATATGAAAAAGAAAAATGGCTTGAAATTACTTGGTGTTGTTCAGAAATATAAATTTAATAAGAACCCCTCAGTATTAAACTATTTGAATGGTTTATGTTTTGTGTCACTGTATGTGTGGGTGAGTGAGTGAGATGCTTGCGACCTGCATTTTCTGTCGTGGTTGTTTTTTTTTTTTTTTTTCAGGCTTTTACTTTTCAAGGGATTTCTCTTGTTGACTATCCAGTTAGTGATGATTCCGAAGATCTTGATCTTTTAACATATTCCAAACACAAAAACATTACGGTAATGTCTTAATCTAATTATTATGAGACTTTGTTTTAAGATTCTTTCAATTTTAAGTTATATCAGTAGAAAATAGCTTGGCATAATTGTTGTATGTACTAGTTCCTCCTTTCTCCCCCCAGTACGCTAAACGATAGCATAGTTGTTTTTGGTGAAGAGGATGAGTATGTTTCAAAGCTCAAGCGAACTAAAAGCATTCTGGTATACCTGTTTACAGTATAAAGTTATTCTAACACCTCAGTACCAACTAATCTGCCAAATAATTTTTCCTACAGTACTTAAATTCTTTTTCACTTTAAAATGTGGCATGAAATGCACACTCACCTAGATCTAAATACTCCTTTAAGATGGATCGATTGCCAGATTTTTCTGATGCTCTCTACAATTATAGTGATGATGAAGAGGGTCTTTCCAAGTCAAAATCTGAAATGGTTTCAAAAAGGCCAACGAGATTTCGTTCCTGTCCTGTAAGCTTGTTTTTCATTACTATTTCTGACTTTAAGTCTTTGTTGTTCAGCATTATATCGTCTGGAAATCCTTATCCTTTTAAATTTGTTTTGATTGCTTTCATGGTCAATGTTTTGTTGATAAACTGGTACAATTTTTTTGGTGCTTCTTTTCTGTTACAATTGTAACAGTAGCAGTGACAGTCAAATTAGTTGTTGTATTTCATAAATTGGTTCATATGCTTTTGGCAGGCACATCATACATGTTAGTGTTCCATAGCATTAGTATCCACTTTTATTTTATTTCAGCTCTGAATTCCTCATTTCATCTAACACAGTGCAATAAATAAATAATTGCAGTCAAAGGCAATGCTTTTTTTTCACTTGTTAAAGCTTGAAGAGTCTCACAAGCTCAGGCGACATAGTGGAAGGAGTGGAGACGAATATGTTACAAATCCTGTGATGTCAGCACGGAAACTTTGCAAGAAAGTAAGAAAAAGAAAATAAAATATAATCAGAGGAAAATAAAATATTTCAGCCAAGAATTGTGCAATGATAGTTTGAGTACAAGCATTGACACAAGTCAATATTTCACACAAATATAAATATAAAGATTAATCAGCATCACTGGAGGAAAATCCATCCATCTTTGTTTATCGAGTATTGAAAAAGGAAGATGGCTCGAGATGCTATCATAAGAAACAGCTTTGTTTGTATTGTGACAAAGTTATACAAGAAATGTGAATTTGCAATATAAACACATGGATAATGTTGATGTTGCCAAAGCTTTCAGTTTACCAAAGAATTAAAAAGAAAGACGTGGACAGTTGGATTATAGTCGAAACAGGGAGAACTTTAAACACAACAATGAAGTTTTGGAAAACCATGAAAGTTAACTTATTCCAAGGAAACAACCAAATAAAAAGACAGATGAAGAAATATTTACACATTGTGTGTATTGCTTTGGATTTTTCAAGAAGAAATTGATGTGGCGACATTTCCCAGCCTACAAATTAAAGCCTCAGAGTCAGCCATTTAAACAAGGTAAATCTAGGGTCCAGGCTTTGTGTGCTTTTACAGTACCTGCTTCATCTGGATGCATACTGGAAGTTCTTGAGTTATATGAATCAAGACAAGGTTACAGTGACAATTAAGCAGGATCCCTGCATTCTTGAGGACAGGCACAGGTTGTTCACAAAGGATAAGAAGACCATCAGCCAACACTAGTACATTCGACAAAAACTAAGAACTTAGCAGACTGCTGCTCCAAGCAAAAAAGGATGCACCTGTGAAGACAATCAAAGATCTTATTAAACCTGAAAAATACAATTTAATTATCTGTATTGTAAAATGCCTGTCTGGTTTCAGTAAAGAAACTGGCAGATATCAACGTCCATTTCTTGCTTGCAAAGTTGGCCACAGCTTGCAGTCTTGGCCATGTTCATCAAATCTGAAGGATTAAAGAAACAAAACAAGACAGTTGTCCAAAAAGCTGATGAGTTTGCGCAGCTGTACTAGGAAAGTTGGAAGTTTGATATTGCAAGACAAACATTAACACAGCTTGACAAGACTAAGTGGCAGTCTCCTCAAATCCTACCTTTCACAGAAGATTACTTGTAGGAGAAAGAGAAACATCGCATGAAGAGATTAAAAGAGGAACCATCAGCCTCTAATTGGAAAGATCTTGTTATAGTAATCTTGGCCCAAGTTATTCTTTTCAACCGCGGGAGAGCTGTCCAGGATGCCTTTGAAGCGTCTTTTGATAAATAGAAGGACAGAGACCCACAAAGACATTAACATGCCCCTCACTGCTTTGGAGCAAAAGCTGTGCAATCATTTTGTATGAATAACAATTGTCAGGAAAAGAGGAAGTCATGTCCCAGTTCTGCTCACTCCTCTCATGAAGGAATCACTCGATCCTAAACGACAATGGCTACTTGTTTGCACTCCCATACTCTTTCCACAATCTGAGGGGGTCAGACTCCATTCGACAATTTGTCAGCGAATGTGCTGTCATTAAGAAACCCCAAGCACTAACATCAACAAAAGTGCGCAAACAAATTCCCACGTTGTCCACAGCCTCAAACCTCAAAAATACAGAACTTGACCAACTGGCAGATTTTTTGGCCACAACATCCAAGTACAGGGAAAGCACTATCGCCTTCCAGAGGGTACCCTGCAGCTTGCCAAAATAAGCAAGATTCTCCTTCCCATTAAGCAGGGACTACTGAGATTACAAAGGAAAAAGTCTGGATGAAATTAATATGGATTTTAATGTAACAAAGCCTTACATATTTCTTTATACTCTTTAGGATTTTGATAAAATCTTAGTCTTTTTCAGAAAAGTATTTACCATATATTTTTCTTAAATACACTTATGTGTATATATATATATATATATATATATATATATATATATATATATATATATATATATATATATATATATATATATATATATATATATATACATACACATAAATATAAATATAAATTTTTTTATTCTAAATGTTTTATACATGTTTCAAAGCTGTTGTAGCTTTTGACTGTGTTCATCCGCTGTTTATAAATTGTCTCAGCTGTTCCTCGTTTTCTCTTTAGTATATAATCAGCTTGTTTCAGTGCTGCACTTGTCAGATCTTTGTCATGTGTGAAGTCATTGATGTGGTTCTTTGTGGAAGACTGTAAAATTGAAAGACTTGAACTGATGTAGAGAAAAAGTGTACATTAAAACTGCTGGTTTTACTTTTACTGAAACCTAATGTTTACAAAGATTTGACTTTATGTTTGTCACTTAATGTATTTTTGCCCACGTTTGGGAAAAAAAAAAGGCCCTTTACTGAGGATACAAGATGTCTCGTATCAAAGATGTCCAATATAAAAAAATATACAAAAGGACTATGGTTTACTTTTAAATCTCTTGCTCACTCATATTTTCATATTCATACATGTACATTCTCTGGTCAAAATCCCTGTTTCATTGTATTCTGTTCTGAGTTAAAACAGTATATTAATAGTATTCACAATTTTGAGAAGCAAAAAGCAATCAGAACCTTGTCTTTATGTGATAGATTCAAAACAGTGATAGTTTAATCCCCTGTCCTATTTCTATTCTTGTTTTTTTTATATACATATCTGTATTTGACATGCAATTATGTTCTTTTTGCACACCTGAAAGTGAATCCTAGTAAAATGGCATTATGTGCAATAAAGTTTATCAAAAAAAAATTGCTTGTACGGGATTAGTACATATATTAACAGTTCCCGTGTCAAGCTGGACAAACATTTTTTTTTAAGTCCGGCTGATGTGACTCAACCTCAAGACTTCACCACCTGGATGAATTAGAACCTTCATTGACAGTTTGAGTGTTTTGCAGCCTCCTAAACTGTGGGCTATGTTTTACCACAAAGAACCACAAAGTACAGATTATAAACAATGACCTTTATAACACTAACCAAAGCCACAAACATAACTCTTTAACACATCACAACAACAATGTGAAAGAAGAGACAGATGTACTGTCCTTTACAGAATTCAGAATTGACAAAGCCTCTTGGATAAGAGGTGAAACGTATTTTAACTTTAAAAACTAAGTCCAGATGACAGCCCCTAAACCTACTACCATGATGGAATCAACCTGGATGAATGAGTCTTCATAGACACAAACTTCAAAACGTTAGCACTCAAAATCTGCCCTTTCCAAGGGGCAGTAACTGTCCACAAGCAATTTATAAATGGCTTGTAAAGATCACCCCCTATTTGGTCATGCTTTAGATTGGGAGGCTGCAAAACACTCAAACTGTTAATAAGAACACTGGTAATATATTTATTAATCCCATACAAGCAATTTATAAATAGCTTGCGAATAGGATTATCAAATGCTAATAAATGTCTTTATAAGCAGCTTATTAACACATTACCGTATTTTCACGACCATAAGGCGCACCGGGTCTTTTCAGTCTTTGACACATACAAAAGGCACACCGGGTGTTAAGGCATGGGCACGTTAACAACCCATTCAGATCCTCAGCGCTTCTAGAGTGGGTTAATAAAAGAACCATTCTTTATTCCTTTAGAGAAAACCTTTTTATTCTTCTCCCTAACTAGGTAACACAAACTGAATGCACGCACTCACATGCTCAGCTCACTTGCGCTGAGCGCCTGCCCCCCCCCCTCGCTCCTCGCGGGACCCTGGAGCTGAGAGCACACACACTATCATTGTGGAAAAATGCGGCGAGAGAAAAACTGAGTTGGTTGAACTGAATTTTTATTTTTTCCAGTCTTAACACAGCATCTTAAAATCCATCAAAGTCCTCCACTTCGGTATCAGAAATAAACAGCTGAGCTAGATCTTTGTCCAACACGCCAGGTTCACTTTCGTCATCATCAGAGTCCGTCTCGTTGCTGCTCAGCTGCTGCTCCTGAATGATGCCGGCTTTTACGAAAGCTCTAACTGTGGAAGCAGACACGTTGGCCCAAGCATCGACAATCCATTTACAGATGGTGGCGTAACTCGCCCGGCGCTGCCTCCCAGTCTTTGTAAAAGTGTGTTCGCCGTCCATCATCCATCGCTCCCACGCCGTTCGTAGCCTTACTTTGAACGCCCTGTTCACACCGATGTCCAGCGGTTGGAGTTCCTTTGTCAAACCTCCCGGGATGACAGCAAGCTCCAAGTTCATCTGCTTCACCTGTTTCTTCACAGCGTCTGCGAGATGTGCGCGCATGGAGTCACAGATTAACAGTGACCGGGACGCGTGGAAAAAGCCACCTGGTCTCTTAACTTACACCTCACTCAGCCACTTTCATGTCCCCTTCATCCATCCAGCCCTTTTCGTTGGCCTTAATGATCACTCCTGCTGGAAACTTTTCTTTCGGAAGAGTTTTCCTCTTGAAGATCACCATAGGTGACAGTTTCTGTCCATCGGCATAGCAGCCAAGCACAACAGTGAACGCCGACTTTTCATGCCCCGTTGTGCGTATCGCTATCGTGCTGGTCCCCGTCTTTTTGACAGTGTGACTCACTGGGATGTCAAAAGTGAGCGGCACCACATCCATGTTGGTGATGTGGCGGAGCTGTATTTGCTTGTCGGCGATCTTTTTAGCGCAGTAGGAGCGGAAGATGGAAAGCTTTTCCTTATAATCTGCTGAAAGTTGTTGCGCCACTGTTCTCGCCCGGATCAAAAGATGACGGCGTTTCAGTACCACTGGACTGGTGTGAAAGTTTGACTGACGGTGGACCCTTTTTCTCCTACACCAGTTGAGCAGACGTCTGGTGGTGGTGTGGTAAAGATTACATTTATGATCGACTCCCTGCAAATTTTGCAGGAAGTTGTGCTCTCTTCCCTATCACTGAGTAAAAACGTTGACCGCATTAATTCTATACATTACAATGTCCAAAAATTAGGTAATTATGCCGAAGAGGGATTTGCCGTCATACGTGAACAATTGAAAGCGACTTCATCGATGGCGTTCCAAAATCGTATTGCGCTGGACATGTTATTGGCTGAAAAGTGACACATGGTGTTCATTTATTCCCAATAATACCGCCAAAGATGGACATCTCACAAAAGGCTTAAATGGCCTTAGGAGCTTGAATAAAAAGATGAAGGAACATTCGGGAGTGGACACCTCCTTCTGGGACAACTGGATGAATGTGTTTGGACGATACAAGACGTTGGTCTCCTCTGCCTTGATTGCCATTATTATCTGTTCATCTATCTTGATTGATTGTGGATGTTGTGCTCCCTGTATCTGTCAACTCCTAGTCAGGTCAGAGCC
This sequence comes from Oryzias curvinotus, assembly GCA_023969325.1. Lineage (NCBI taxonomy): Eukaryota > Metazoa > Chordata > Actinopteri > Beloniformes > Adrianichthyidae > Oryzias > Oryzias curvinotus. The sequence goes on from CM043723.1 coordinate 22,850,397, forward strand.
AACCCTAAAGGTCAACATGTTGCCCTGCTTCCCTCACCAGCACCCGCCCAGGAGGCGGACAACCTGGAGGGGATTATCCTGCTTTAATGTGTGCTATGCTTTGCATTTGTTTATTATATAATCTTTTACATTTATGTTTTGAGAATTCTTGATACTTTGCAATGTATTATCACTTGAGTTGGGGAGATTAGTAGATTAGAGAATGATGGTTTGAAGCTCCGGGATGTTCTGTGCCATGAAGCAGTGTGTCCTGCACATGGAATGGTCCAGTCCTGGCTCCTGAAGGTTTTCACATTTTATATTTTTACTTTTTATACATGTTTATATTAGACAATGCATATCTTCAAGGGGTTAGTCTGGGGTTTAAACGCATTTCCTGACCCAGTCATAAGGAGGTTTTGTTATGGCCTTTTTCAAGGCCAAGAGGGGGAATGAAGAACATAAAACTCACAGAACTGTTTTAGAATCACTGTTAATAAATAATGCATGTAATAAAAAAAAAAAAAAACCACTTAAAGTTTCAAGGAGCAGAGGTCAGGTTGAAGAGCAAGGTGCCAGGCACTGATGGTGGTGGGGGGGGATCCCTTGTAGTTTGTGGATCAAAGGGCCTTTAAGGTGCCGGGTCTCTGCAACCACAGTCTCCATCATCTCTAACCACTTGAAATCAATCAGAGGACATCTGCCACGGAACTTTTCGCGTAAGCCCCGATCACTTATGGAATACAGCCAGTGGAAGGCCACAGAATTCCGTCAATTTTTATTGTACATGGGCCTTTGGTTCTGCGAGGACGCTTGCCTTCACGATTATACAAAAACGTCATGCTACCGTCAATAGCTATGAGGATCCTTCTCAATCCAAGTTTTTGTTCTGAATACAACAACTATGCAGACAAGCTATTAAAATGTTATGTTAATAACTTTATGAAAATATATGGATCTGAGCACCTTGTGTATAATACGCACGCTTTGATACATCTGGCTGATGATGCAAAAAAGTTTGGTGCCCTGGACAATGTTTCATGTTTCCCTTTTGAAAATGATCTGGGTACATTAAAAAGACTTGTAAGAAGGCCACAAAATCCTCTTCAAAAAGTTGTACGGCGTCTAGGTGAAAAATCAACACCTAATGAACTTCCAAAGGAAATGAAGAGCAAGCCTCAAAAGCTGCATGTCCAAGGTCCAACCCTTCCACACTTGCCTCCTTCTGTCCAATACAAAACATATGTTCATGAAGGAACAATTGTTTCCTGTTCACAAGGCAACAACTGTTTTGATGTTGGGGGCAAAGTTGCTGTTGTGAGGAATGTTATCCAAGCTTTGTCAGGAGATGTGTATGCTGTGTGCCAATTTTATGAGAAACAAAAATGCTTTTTCAATTACCCTATAAATTCATCTTGTGTGGGGATAAAAACAGTGACACAACTATCTGATGCACTCCATGGTGTGGCTTTATCAGACTTAACAAAAATACTTGTACTTCTTCCTTTTCATGATGGTTGTGTGGCTTTTGAACAATTACATGAACAGTCCCCATGACTCTTGCAGCATGTCCGTCTTAAGCATTGTGGAGTTTCAAGATGAAGAAACAAGTCAAGGACAGCGCCTTATGGATATAATCCCATCTTGTTGGTTCACGGATGAGAACAACACAGATTGTTTTTGGCCTTCCGGCTTGAATATTAATGTTACTAAAGCAGTGAAGCAACAAGTCCACCCAGACACATCATGGAAGACATGCTGTGTGCTTGTACTTGGACATGCAGGTAAGAAAATATTAATTGGATTTGCAGAGAGAAAGAGGCGCTGTTAAAATTCTGATTGTGTTTTTCTTTCTTCTTAATTTTGAAGATACGTATTCAAGTGCAAGACGCAAACTCGTTCGAGCAGAGGCTGCATCTGATCTTCAAACAGACTGTGATGTTCCAAAGAAACGGCAAAAAAGGTAATGTAAAATTTGTGGGATTCCACATACTGTAATTTGCTTTGTAGCTGATAGTGTTTGCAGAAATTGTCAACAATAATGACAAAAAATCAGATCTGCCAGGTACTCAAATTGACATCTAAGTACACTCAAACAACTTTCTACCTTCTTACAAAGGCCCAAAGCGCTTTACAGTCACAGTCCCATTCACCCATGCACACACACATTCACACACTGGCGGCAGCTCCGCTGCCGAACACTGGCGCCAACCTCCCAACAGAGGCAAAGTGGGTTATAGATCTCAATGCATTGCGTTTGAACAATTTTTGCTAAAAATTGTATCTAAAAGTATTTTTTTAATAAACCATCAAGATTTTCATATTAAGAAGACAGATTGAGAAATAGTCATTGCAAAATCTTCATATCAATTCAATTTTCACTTTGGGATATCTGTGACGTCATTTTTGCTGTTAAAAAAAGTATTAAGTATGGTGTCCAAATTGCTTTTAAAATCCAGGGCACTAGGTAGTCCTGCACTATATAGTTTTTTTTAGTAGAGATTACGATGGGAATTCAGACATAAACATTCTCTTTTTTTCAAGGGGCATTGAAGCCACTTTTCATAATACTATGTTTTGTATGACTTATTGTTAGAAAAATGTATCTACATCACATCTTTAGTTTTGTTTTTTTTCTTTAGGCCATTAAGAAAGTCCCAGTTTCTTTCTAGCAACGATGACACTGATATAAGTGACAGGGACAAATTGCCACCTTCTCCTCCACCTGGTTTGGATAGACAAAAACAGCAAGTCTATAAACCCCAACTCACCGCAAGAGCTAGGGGCTCAGGTGAGATCCTGAATGACCAAAGCCCCAGGATGACTCCCAGTTTCCGAAGCCCCAGTTTGAGCTCGAGTGTTCAAGGCCCCAATGCTACTCCAAGTGTAAGCTACACTTCATCCTACACTAGCATCAATGAACATGGTGCTATGTTTGTGAAGTTGTTAACTTTGCTAGAAGAAGTTAAGGACACGCAAAGACAACGTGGGAAAATGCTGAACGCTGTGCCCATCTTACAACCTACCGAGGGAGCAGTTTTTCCATTAAAAACAAGTCAAGATGTCGAGGCCATGAACGACAAACTCACCGATGTGGATTTTATGTCCGCAGTCGTAAGTTCATTCTCAAACTAAAATGTTATTGTTTATATATGTAATTAAGCAGTTACATTTTAACTACATCTTTCTATCTTGTGATATTTTATCTATTTACAAAGGGTTGCCATGGTTGGAGAAATTGGGGGCTCTTCTCTGGACGATGCAACGAGACTCATGATGGGGTTCCTCATGTCGAATGAGTTGGCTCTTCAATACAACTTATTTGGACGTCATGGCAAGAACAAGTTCCGCCAGCTGCGTCTTTTTGATGTTTTTTATGGTAATCAGAGTTGTATTTATTAATCTATATTCATCCCTGACAAATTATTTAGTAAATTTAATGCCAGGTTAAAATGAAAACTTTGGTTTTTGTGATTTATTTTTAGGGGCAGTGGAAAAAAAACACCATCACCCAATCTGTCACACTAAAAGAAGTGGAGAAGGCCCTCTCAAAATGGTTCATTGGAGCTCGTGACAGAGGAGGAAACCGAGCCATAAGGGCTCAAAGAGAGTTTGAAAAACAAGCGGACGGAGCTTGTTCTCAGGGACCATCTGGAATGCAATGAGTATTTTGTTTTACAGCTGTTGCATTGTTTTTCCCCCCACATAATTGGCACACATTTAGGCTGTTTTAATTTGTTTGTCCAAAAACATGCTTCATAGGTTAATTGGCAATTCTAAATTGTCCCTAGGTGTGAGTGTGAGAGTGAATGGATGTATGATTGTTGAAATTCTTCCCTGCAACAGACTAGCGACCTGTTCAGGGTGTCCCCTGCCTTCGCTCATGAGTGGCCGGGATAGGCTCCGGCAGCCCCGTGACCCCGAAAGGGAAAAAACGGATAAGAAAATGAATGAATGAATAATTTGTTCTGTGCAAAGGTAAGTACAGTACAGACCAAAAGTTTGGACACACCTTCTCATTCAAATGAATGGGAAAGTGTGTCTAAACTTTTGGTCTGTACTTTAGTTATGTTATAAAGGGATTTTAGTATGTTAGTATGTTATCTGTTAAAACATATTTCCAGTTATTGTTTATCCTGTTGACCTTGCCACATGTATGTAATTGTACATAATGTAATTATGTAATGTTTATAATGGAGGAGCAGAATAATTGATTTTCTTTAAATAAATTAAAGCATATTAAAAAGCATTTTGTTGAAGTCTTTCGGAAAATTCTGTTGTGAAATAGTGGGATTTTACAGAATCTTCTTATTTGGGTTTTAGGAAAGCCAGATGGCAAATAGCCCTGTAGGAAAACACAGGTGGGACCTTCATGGGAACACTGCTCAAACCCACTTATGGTCCACATGGTGGTTTATTTAGGTACCACATTAACCCAATATGCAATACTAATTAATGCGTCTAGTGGGACCAAAATGGGTCATGGCTAAATTAAATTAAATCCTTCCGGCCAACATAAGAAGAACTATAAGTTATAGTTATGGTTCTAATACTACTTACCCACTTGGGGCCATATGGGCCCTGTTTTAAACCCACTTCTGGCCCACATGGGCAAAAATATGGGCCCTACATGGGTTCTAATTTTATTTACCCTATTGGGGCCTACCTGACACCCACTCAGCACCCACTGCAAGCCTATGCGGGCATCCACAGTTGGGGCCACCACGGAAACTGCGGACAAACCCACTTATAGCCCACATTATAGCCCATCTAGGTCCAACATAAAACCCATATGAGATACTGATAGACACATTAGTGGGGCCGAAGTGAGTCTTTGGTACTATTCCCAGTTGGGACCCATATGAGCCCTGTTTTAAACCCACTTCTGGCCCACATGGGCAAAAATATGGGCCCTACATGGGTTCTAATTTTATTTACCCACTTGGGGCCTACCTGGCACCCACTCAGCACCCACTGCAAGCCTATGCGGGCATTCACAGTTGGGGCCACCACAGAAACTGCACAATTGGATAACAAAGAGTGCTTCCCAAATCGCTCCCTGCAGTCATGGTCAAAATTACGATGTATTTTGACATTTCTATTTTTGTTAATAGGATTGGAACGTGTGACTGCCCGGTTAGCCACTGCAGCACTTCCTGGATTCCCAGAGCTTCAGGTTCCTTCCCTGAGTCAAATCTCTCACCTGTGGGGGGAATATTTTAAACTGAAAGCAACAAAAGCAGTCAGGAATTAAAGGCATTTAATAACAATAAGAATATATGTATATATAAAATGATGTTAATGTTTACAGTAAGTGAAAAGGTTTCTTGATGTAATTTTACCTTTTGGTTCCTGATATTTCAGTCTCCTGGCAGAAATCCTGAAGGAAGCTCAGGATTCTTCTCTCTGGACGTTCCCTTCTCACTAAATTGTGTTTCACAGTTCATCATGATGAAATCAGCATCCGGCTGTCATCATTAAAAAAATATCAAGGTAGAAGAAGGAAGACATTTTTAAACTAATAGAAAAATGTAAAGGTAGAGAAACAGATGATCGCTAGATGAATGCAGAAATAAATAGTCAATGAATGCCCACCATAACGATGTTTCCAGGAACAAACAGTGCATGGCGTGCGTCAGGATACATCCCCATTTGATTTACCAAACCATACAGCTCCACGCCCTTTCTTAGTTGCTGGAGCATAGGGATGAGTCTGTTGTAGAACGCAGAATAATAGCACTTTGGAAAAGACACGTCGGTAAGACTCGGGTCTGAAAAATGTAATGACTCAAATAAAAACATTTTCCTACCGAATTATGCTTTCTTTACTCTCTGACTTGATCTGTATGGACTTAATTCAGTCTCAATAATCAGAAATGCACACAACCTTGTTCACAAATACACACGCTCTGATTCACAAATGTCATTTTATGCAAACGTGAAAAATAAATTCAGAAATGCACACCCTGTGTTTCACAAACACACACATTGTTTTTCACACATGCACACTGAATGTTTTACAAATGCACAATAGGTGTTTCTCACAAATGTCCACACTGTGTTTTACAAAAACATTTTAGAAATTAATAATAAATGTATCAGAAATGCACAGTAGGTGCTTCACAAACAGGATTTTTAGGTACACATGTGATGTGAACTCACAGATCATTCGAATTGCAGAATGTGCATTCAAAATCCCGTTCTCGTTTGTGAATCTCCCCACATGTGTGAGAGATTTTTCTACGGTGAATATTGAGACTCTTCTGACGGAGCAGGTCAACTAATGTCACCATTGGCTAGTGAATCTGTCAATCAAACTCATCGGCAAAGCAGGAGGGTTCGCTTTTAGGCAATCGAATGGTCCCTTAGACTTTCACTACGCTTTCGTGCAGGTGGCAAAAGCCCCGCCCATATTTGATTCTGTACCAGTCGGTCGTTAGCGTGTTAGCCTTAGCATGGCTTGTCGGTTTATTGCCTTCGGTTATCAAAAATTACTGGCTTGCGCAATTTTTCAGTGGACCTGAAAGCAAGGCAACAGTGGTTGAATGCAGTTGACATTGAATCCAGCGAACTCTGTCCTAGGGATGAGATTTACAGTGACTGTTTCACTCTGGATTGTTTGTACGTTATCCTTCGTAGCTTTGATGCTAGCGTCATTTCAACACTCAGACACGGTTCCAATCGGTCTTGATCATATGAAGGTGGAGGAGAAAAATCTTCAACTTCCACAGAAGGTTCTGTGGAGAAACTGGCATCACTTTGCTCCGTACCACGCAGTGGGACAAGTTCATCTCACTGTCAATCACAGATACCCAATAAATTCACCTCCCCTGCTCAGCCCGAAGTCACTTTGCTGAACCTTAATTTTTTAATAACTCAAATGTCATTGATTTTATATTGGAACCATATTTCTGCTACTAACCTCTTGGCCAGGTCACCCTTGCAAAAAAGATCCTCATCTCTATGGGTTTTATAACTGCTTAAATACTACACAACAAAAGATGGTCATAGAACAAAAAAGTGCAAATAATCACCCTTTATTACAATTCAGTGAAAACATGGACAGATTAAAACATCAAAATTTAAGCAGCTGTGGGATCTCTACTGATTTGAATTTCATTTAAACTGGAACTCATTTTGATAACATCCTTACATACAATGAAGTCCCTTGAACAATCCAGCTGTATTGATTTGAACTTTGTCCTCCTCCCCTCAGTCTCTCTCCTTCTGTATGTAATTATGTAGCCTAAATTAAGTTCTAAACATACTGGACAGTGAAGATATAGGTCCACTCCAAAACGGTCTGAATTCTGCAATGGATTGATGTCTTGCAGTTCCAACATTTGTGGACCCAAAAGAGGACTGTCCAATACCGGGACATTGATCCCAGGATGAGGTTCAGTCATGGATCCACTCTCCTCCCATTCAATCTCTGGAACCAGCATACCCTGACAAAAAAAAAGATACTGTTTATGAACAGCGCTGCTTTTTTAATGTTTTAGATTATTTAGGCCAGGGGTCCCAAACTCAATTTGCCTGGGGGCCACTAAAGGCGGGGTCTAGCTGAGGGAGGACCGCAACTTCAACGCACACACACACGCAACTTGCGAGTGTCTGAGAGCCAATAAATGTGTATGGAACATGTACTATACTATTAACTATACTCTATTATTAACTGTTTTCTGTACAAAATGTACTTATAAAACTCTCATTCAAATAAAATACGTAAATAAAAAAATCAATAAGTAAATAAATCAGTAACACGTTTCTGTTCATTTAATCTTCTATATCTGCTGTTTTCTAATTTAAACGTCCTTATTAACACAGTTCAGCTAACACTGTTGAATTATAACTAATAAACACAAAAGAAGAATCCAGTTCTACAGTTCTTTAACCTCCATCAATGGTTCTTCTGAACACGCTTCTCTTGTCTTCTTACTGCTGGATGAAGATGATTGTCAGTAAATCTGGACTAAACTTGGACTTATTGACATTTAAGGTGGAGAAGTCAGGGAGTTTGTGCTCCCAATTTTAAATCTGTGTTGAATTTTATTTTTAAGTGTACTTTTTAAAACACAAATTTGTAAAGAGAAACAACATTCAGTAACCATTTTTTGGATTTTCTTTCTTGTGACTTTTTGCACATTTAAACCGCGGTCACAAGTTATTGTAGAGCAACCGGTCAGCCACTCCTATATTTTTTATTTAAAAAAACGGACGGAAATTCATGTTGGTGACACCAAATACTAGGTGCAGCCAAGATGCACAATAAGCGTGTTTGAGATCACCCAGGTGGACGAAACGCTGCTACGAAACGCTGAAACATTCAACGCTGTACAGTGAGATTAAATAAAGCATTTACCCGGGGATCAGAAACAGGGTTCTGGGTCCAGCCCAACTGCCACAGCTGATTTGGTGTCATGCTTTGCTCCGTCCTGATTGGAAGGCTGTCCCACGCGTCACTAAAGACATCCAAACTGGCCTGGATGCGTGGTAGGAAAATATATTGGCAGAAGAATACGTGATGTTACTGATATTGAGCAAGTCTTGGTCCTCAGGAGAGTGCAGGATGTTGTAATATTAACCAGTTACACTCATGAAGACATCACGCCAGAGGGGCTCAATCCTGTATTTGGAAAAAAGCAATAAGAAATATTATATTGTCAGATTTATTTTTAATACATCATTTACTTTTATGTATATATTAAAGCTTTTAAAAGTAGGTTCAACTCACCGTTGATTGTGTGTACACTTTTCCCACAATGAAGCTGTTGGTGTCAGTTCTACGTACTGTGAGCATTAACTCGGCTATGCCCACATGTTCTCCATGATCTCCTCTCACCCTGACAATAACATGAAAATCATGTCTCAAACACATCATTACAAATGCATTGCCAATACGGTACACATCAATTTAAAATGTAATGTTCTTCTGTAGGTTGCCAATAAGTAGAATTTCTAGGTTTAATAAATTACAGGAGTGGGTTACATGTATTATTGGGGGGAGGGGGGTTGGAGGAGAGAGAGACTGTTAAGGGGGTGTTTAATGTTATTCATGAGGGGAAAGAGTTTTAGAGTTGCCTTTGTTTTCAGAGAGGAGTCTAAAAAAAGTTTTTTTTTATTTTTGTACAAATAACCAAGTACTTGTACTGCCTGATATGTGAATAAAAGATTTCTTTTTGAAAAACAATACCTCAGAGGAAAGCCATACACGTTCACAGCGTCACTGAAGAAGGCCAGGTGGGTGTCTGCACAGTTGTTGTCTGCTGTCTTCAGGTACAAGATCTATGGAATACAAGTACAGATACTTTCAACTGACAGATATTTACCGGGGCAAACATGCTAAATTCCCAATTGACAGGTAAAACAGTAATACAATAGGATGATAAAATATGAAATAGAATAGAATAGAAGGGTATTTAATAATCCCTGAGGAAATTTTAAAAATGGCCATCATAAAAGACACATATAAACACACACGCATTACAAATAGAAATATCACAAATTAAAAAGATTGATAAAAAAGGTAAATAATTGAAAAATCAGTGGGTAAAATTAATTAAAAGAAATTACTTGTAAGATGCCATCCCAGAGAGTTGTATGGCCTGATGGGACGAGGAACAAAAGATTGCTTCAGTCTTTCTGTGGAGCAGCGCTGGGACAGCAGTCTGATGCTGAATGTGCAGGCCTTCCACATCAACAGGTTGCCTCTCCAAGATGCTTGACAGTTGAATGATGCAGTCTTTGAAGGATGTCACGCTTCAGTAATTCCTAGAGAATAAGTAAAAGCACGACATACATGGATTATATCATTTAGCTGGCTGAGATTAAATTACATAACTTTCAAATTTTTGAAAGGGGAATTTATTAAACACTCTTGCTATGATAACTTGAGCTTGTAGTAAAGAACAGCTTTAAAAAAAATCAGAGACAAGACACTGATCACAGGAAGCCTGTGTGTAATACTTACATTAACTTCTACTCTTATCACTGGTGACAGCTGATTTCTCCCATCCAGCCTTTCTGTGACTACTTATCAACTACAAAACAGCCTAAAAACATAATAATGTTTGGGATTCTTGTCATTGCGTCATTGGAAGTAAAGATACGGGGATTTTAGTTGTGTCACTCTGACACAATCTCACAGGGCTATTCAGCACGATACGGGCTCTAACGTTAGAAACTTAATGACGCTTCTTCAACGGTGGATTCACGTCTGTTATATTTAAAAAAAAAAAAATGTTTTTCATGAATGTCATATGAATTAATTTTGTTGCACATATCCACCCCGTCTTAAGTCTGGGTTGTGAAAATACTGTGTCTAACTTTAACCCGGATCGCGTTTACATAAAGGCATCACATGGAACAGCTAACTAGCTAGTTAGCATAGCATAGCATAAGTGTTTAAACAACATTGCCGTCTCCAAATCAATACTTTTAATTAAACTTTTTTTGCTGCTGTAAATCCGGCAGTATTTTCCCCTTAGTTCCATCTGAATCGTGTTAAGAACCTACAAATTGGCTACAGAAGCTAGCTGGAAACGACACCGGGTTGAACTTCACTCACACTCACAGGCAGACACAAGTTGAGCCGAAAACCAGCTAGTTTCGAGCTCCCTGGTTGGTTGTAGTTACTCGTGTTGTGTGAAGAGCTGGTATGCCAAGTATAAAACTTGACAAAACCATCATAAGTCCTCCCCCGCTTTAAAACCATAGAAAATATGACCGCACAGGCTAGGCTAAGCAAAGCTAAGCTAATTTGCAGTGGGGGTACTCCCCGCAAACGACTCGGCTGAAGTGTTCATTCACACATGCCACTTGGATAAGCATTCAATAACATTACAAGATGTACAACGAGGGAATGATCAAATAAATGCATTACTTACGGGCTGAGACTGATGCCGTTCGGAAGACCTCTCCGCCATGTTTGCCGCCCGCGTAGTTTCAACTGCTGTGCTGAACAGCTCCCTCCCTCGTCAGTTTGAAAGTGAGGAGTGTAAGGGGCCATCCGATTGGCTAAAAGTGAACGCGCCTGCTTTGCCGATGAGTTTGATTGACAGATTCACTAGCCAATGGTGACATTAGTCGACCTGCTCCGTCAGAAGAGTCTCAATATTCACCGTAGAAAAATCTGTCACACATGTGGGGAGATTCACAAACGAGAACGGGATTTTGAATGCACATTCTGCAATTCGAATGATCTGTGAGTTCACATCACATGTGTACCTAAAAATCCTGTTTGTGAAGCACCTACTGTGCATTTCTGATACATTTATTGTGAATTTCTAAAATGTTTTTGTGAAACACAGTGTGCACATTTGTGAGAAACACTTATTGTGCATGTGTGAAACACAATGTGTGTTTGTGAAACACAGGGTGTGCATTTCCGACTTTATTTTTCACGTTTGCATAAAATGACATTTGTGAATCAGAGCGTGTGTATTTGTGAACAAGGTTGTGTGCATTTCTGATTATTGAGACTGAATTAACTCCATAGATCTGGTTCGTGTCTCCACAGTTACTAATGTCTTCTGCCAACAGCATCAGAGACATCAGCTGCATGTACTACCTGTGAACTAAAGTTTATTTGTACAGCATTTAACCTAGTCCAGACCAATATCAAGGATAAGAAGAAACTATGCATAATAATAAAAGCAGAACATAAAACAAAATAAAAACAAAGGAACAAGACGATATACAAAATACATATAGAAATGCAATAAAAAACTAAACCAAATATTTTAAAATCAGTGTCTGAATGTCAGGTGTTGTAAACATTTGGGAGATTTCATGTACTTTAAGAAAATAGTAGATATGAGACAAATCTGCAATATCAGAGTTAGAAACTGTGATGACGGTATGACTTGTGATAAATAGACAAATAACAAAGCAAAAAATGAATACGTTTCCATTTCGCTGTGATGTTATTTAAATTATTTAACATAACCTAAAATAAAGTGCAAGTTTTTTTTTCAAAAAGAAGAAAAAATATTTGCCAAAACTAAGATGAATGACTGAGAAAAAATATAGATGCCCAAGAAAATATAGGTTGGTATCTAATACATTTCACTACAAGTTTTTTTTTTTTTTTTTTCAAAAAGAAGGAAAAGGTAAGACATACATATAGTTCTGAACAAAACTTAGATGAACAATGAAGAAAAAAGATGGAGGTCCAAAACATAAATGTGACAAATATGAACAATAAAGAACAATATCAGTATCCGTCACTATGGCAAGTTTTTTGAAAGGAATTCAAATTCAAATTAAGTTTATTTCTATAGCACTTTCATGTCCAAAACAGCTCAAGGTGCTGTACATAAAAATCAAAACAAGAATGCAGAAAACACCAATCCCAATGCATGCAATAAAATAATTAAATAAGCCAGCACAATAAAATGCACAAAAACAAACATAAGTAAAAGAGAAATGACTAAAGAAAAAAAAGGTAAAGAAGAGAGAACCCAGAAGGTGCTGTCTGCCTTGTCCTCCTGTTGGCCGGGGTGACAGTATAGACACAAACACCGCAGCCAAGGGTGAGAAAACACTCATAAACAGTCTAACTGGGCTAAAAGACATTAAACAAATAATTACGTGTTAAAATGTCATACAAAATATACAAGCAAAAATTTCTAGATTAAACAAATATGTGATAAAATATAAGAGTAAAAATTATGGATAAAAAGATGTGATAAAATATCATAAAACATAAAGAATGAAGAATAAAAAAGATATAGAAATATATAATCCAAAAACATGCTTCATAGGTTAATTGGCAACTCTAAATTGTCCCTAGGTGTAAGTGTGAGAGTGAATGGGTGTGTGATTGTGGACATTCCTGCGACAGCCTGGCGACCTGTCCAGGATGTCCCCTGCCTTAGCCCACAAGTGGCCCTTTGCAGTCAATGAGCTTCAGCTCTTAAAGGCGCAGTAACTCATTACTTATTAACGTTGCTTTAACTTCAACCAACATGACATTAATCTGAACACTTTCAGACATAACAACTTGGTGTTCCAGAGACACTCCAGCGCTCCCCGCTTCAGATGAACTGCTAGCAATGCCAGCGCTACTAGCATTAGCAATGCTGACTCCAGCTGCATTTAGCCTTCCCCGAGGTTTGATCTGTACTCCAGTGACAATGACATTATTCATCTTTGCCTGTTGTTCCATGCCGTCCACCCTTTTCTCCAGAATCTCAAACCGATTATTTCGGTGCTCGTTTTGAGCTAGCTTAGCATGGATTTCGTCGAGTGCAGCTTTAAAGTCATCACCATTACTTGTTGCTTGGTTTTTCTTCGGGGGCATGGTCAGCTGTCCTTCTTAGAGATAATCTGCTTTTAAGTCGATTAATGATCGTTGTTTGTTGTTTTTGTTCGTGTTTTGCGCTCTCCCTAGTTGTAATGGACTCTTTAAACAGATCTTTGTGGTTGTGTTTCCTCGTGTGGTTGCCACAGGTCTTCGGCATGTTTTGCATAGTACCTGTGTTTGGAGAATGTTTCCTGTCCTGAAACCAGAGTACCTCCAAATAACCGACGTGCTTTTTATTTCGCCACGAGCACATCCTCCGATGTTTTGCGCTCAGCCATTTTAGGTCTTGTTTGGTCACATGTCGGTTAAAAAAAAAAAAAAGTACCTAATTTTTTTTTTTCTTACTCCCACACTATGTAGAAGAGGGGCATCTAACATTAGACTGGTCCACTTGATTGGTCAATGACACAAAGAGCTACAAAGAGATAGTTTAAGATTTGTGTAACCATACTAATATGGAGAATCATTATCATCATTTATGCCTCCTTTTGTGATAAACAAACCGCATTGACCTGATACCGCAATGATGATACATTTGCGGTTAATAGTCGGGGCCTAGAAAATAGTCAGTACGTAATTATATTTAAGTTCAAGTCCTTTGTCGTTCCATCTGTTTGGTTGACCAAGCAGTTCATGAATTTTTACCCAGATGAGTGTACAGTTTCCTTGTGCATTATCTATTATCACCAGAAGGAAATGTGCCTTTGCCTTTCATAGAGCCTGCATAACCCTATTTCTGACTGAAGTAAGTTGAATATATCAGTTTAAACAGCCCAGTGACCTTGTGGAAGAGTGTCTGCCCTGTGACTGGAAGGTCGTGGGTTCAAATCCAGGCCGAGTCGTACCAAAGACTTTAAACATTTTATAAATGGGACCCATTGTCTCCCTGCTTGACATTCAACATTAAGGGGTTAGTTTGGGGGGGTCAATTCACCAAATGGTTCCTGAGCGTGGCCGTGTCTGCAGCTCACTGCACCCCCAGGTGATGGGTCAAATGCGGAGATAAAATGGTCATGCACCTAGGTGTGTGACAGCTAATGGGACCTTTTTGAAAGGCCAGATGTAAGCATTTTTTAAGGAGTTCATTTCTACATATCACTAATTATTTACATTCTCCAAAAAGCTCTTAAGTCCCTACCCCTTCCCTTTAAAAAACGAGTTCAGACCCCACAAAATCTCAAAATAACAATATGAGGGGTGGGGGGAAGATGTAGGGGGAGAATTTGAATTTGGTCATAAGCTTCCTAATTAAAAACTAACCTTTGTGGTGTCTGTACTGCAGTCTCTAAAGAAGAGTCTTGTCCCCCTGCTGCAGGTATTTCTTCTTCAAAGCTGTGTAGAGTCAACATAAGAATGGCATATCTGATTCAAAACAGTTCTAAACACCTACATGCATGAAGGCGAAGTACGAAATCTCACCTCTCTGCACACAGACCAGCATGCACTGCAATGTCTTATTCAGAAAAGAAAATTGGAGCAAATTGGACAAACCACCTATGACATTCAAAGAAAGGTACATGTAAAAAAAACACCAGAGTAGTTCCAAAAACACTAACTTAGGATACTACTAATATTCTATTTACCGTACATCTGACTTGTGGATTGTAGAGAACAGAGTCCTGTAAATTTAGAAAAAGCAATATTTCCTAAATAAAACCTTCACTTTCAGCTTTAATATTTTCTTGCCTCCTCCTCATCAGTCTCATTTGAAGCAGATTTCCCATTGCATGTGTCAATGTGCACTGCAAGCATCTGAAGAGGAATTACTTCATTACACTGGTAACACGTTTTCTTTGAGAGAGAACTTTGTGACGGTTGTGAACTCCTGATGATTGTACACAGCTTCTCTGGAGTACGTAGGAGCATTTCCGCCTTCTGCGGTCCTCCTTCGTCGAATCTTCCCCGGACTAGCTTTGTCTTCGGACAAAACTAATAATACTTGCATATTATGTATGTCATATTACATATTTACTAAAATGATATTTTACCACAGATGCTTCTTGAAAATACTTATTCATAGGTCATCTCCCTCACGCAACTTTTAACCATTTTCAAATCATTCAAGCACAATGCATTGTGGTCTATATTCGCCAATGTAGTGAGCATTGCTGCACACTGGCTTTTTGTAGAGAATTCTGGGAAATTTCTTGTGCACTCAATATTGGAATTATAGATTTGGACAGCACAACAAGATGGCGAACAATGCTGATCATAATGCTAGCACCTTTAGCCACATTAGTATAAAGTTACAATTATCCAGTGATAAACCTACACATCACTAAGTCACTTGGGTCATGAGGGCTACACTGTCACGAGTTACCCCCCAGGAATGAGGGGAGGTGGTGGCGGCAACCACCAGTCAGAGGAGCCTCCACCTTCTTTCCATTAGCTACAAACAGACACAATGACTTAAAAATGACTTTACAGCCTTTCATGGCTCCAGAGATTACTTGATTTCACCGTTACCTTTTTGTTAAATTCTTTTGTTTCATTTTCACTTGGCTCAGTTCTTCTGGCTCCAGAATGATTACATCTAAACTAGAACACAATATATTTCTAAGTAAATATAACATTATTTAACCTTATGGGAACTCGGTGGCAGGAAATAAAGTTATGCTTGATTAATTATAGAATGATGATTGAATAGATATCATTTAAATGCCCTTAATTGTCTGTTCATTATTCCAGAATTAAAGTGGGAATGATCTTTAGGAAGTCAGCATTTACTCTTCCAGTTATTTTTTGTCAAGCTGACCCTCTTTCCCTGAGTGATGCATCAGTGTTGCTTTTCTTAGCAAAGACAGGCTTGAATTCTTTCTCTGAAATCATTCAGACCTCCAACGCCGCCTCTGAAAAATATGCCACGCGTTTCCTCTCTCCTTCACTTTCCATGGTGGATCATGAATTCAGTGATCTATTGAGAGGGCCTTTATGTCTTCAGCGTGCACACGCATGACCTCTGCAGCTCAGGGATTATCAGATGGTGAGTTCAACCTTTCTGGAACAGAAGAGGTTGAAGCATTTTTCAACTGGAGCTCAATCTTTGGTTTGACATGAAGACATTTCCAGGAACAGCAGCTGCCTCCTCATATCTGAAACTTAAGGGGAAAAGTGTCAGGTTGGTACAATCAAAAACTTTAGAATCATCTTTTTTGGAAGACTGTTTACTTTGATGTTTCATGTCAAAAAATTTTCAAGGACACTGCAGGGAGTTGAACCCCGTCTAGCTGAAGCCAGAGTACCATCTACCAGAGCCTTTTGCTTTTTTGACTGAACATGGAAGCAACAAAAAACCTGGAATCCAACCAGCATATATACCCTCTCCATTTCTATGGGCTTGGGACCATCACAGAAAGTTTGGGACTCTCTGAGGCTGGATTATATATATGTTTATTTATTTATTTTTTATTTTTTGTACTTTTAATTTTAATTTCTTTTTTCATTACAAACTAAATAATAACTAGTTATTGCACATTATATACATTTTCATAAATACTTGAAAATAAAACCTAAAACAGTTTTAATTAATGACTAGAAGTAAACATGAACACTTTTGATAAAAGCTTAAATGTAACCACAAAAAATAAATGTTATTCAAATCTTTTTCAATGTTTTCCTGGATATTACCAGTGTCTTGTGTCATTACATTTAGGAATCTTGATATTAACTTTTTTTTGTGTGTGGGGGGAAACTAGAGCACCCAGAGAAAACCCCACGCATGCATGGAAAGAAAAGGCCAATTTAACCATGCAGCCCGTTTTTTTTAAATGGTTCAAGTCCGTTTATTTGATCTAGAGGAGGATGTAGCAGATGTTGAAGTCCTTTTAGCAGTGATTGTTGTACAGTCCTAATGTATTTTTCTTGATTGTGGGGGGAAACTAGAGCACCCAGAGAAAACCCCACGCATGCATGGAAAGAAAAGGCCAATTTAACCATGCAGCCCGATTTTTCAATCCAAAAACAAATTCAAATAGTTGAACTCAATCACTGCACACACTCCCACTAGCATCTAAACCCTGATGATTCTTGATTGACATCTTTTCTATTTTGGGTTGTGGGGGGAAACTGGAGCACCCAGAGAAAACCCCACGAACGCATGAAAAGAACATGCAAACCTTACCATGCAGCCCCTTTTTTTAAGACAAGGTTGATCTTTTTTTAATTGTGTGCAGTCGCTTTCCTTACTTATTTACAGCAAAACAATCTGCGGAAAAATTTGGTGAAGGAAAACCTCTTGACCTTCTTTCCTTTCTTTGGTTCCTCCTCTTCTAGCTCAACCTGTTGATCTGTTTTCTCCCTGCTTTTGAGGTTCTGGACAGAAAGTTCCTCTTGGATTTCTTGAAGATCTTCCTTCATTCCATCACTCTCCTTCTCAGCCCTTCCATCATTTTCTGTGTCAGGAGAGTTTGTTTTTCCAACCTCTGTTGTCTTTTCCCCAGTCTGGTCTTTGGGATTTGTGGTTTCTCCCTCTTTGGTGATGCCTTCCTGATTCACAGAGTCAGTCTGGACAGAGACTGTTTTCTTCTCCTCAGCATCAGAGTCAGTCTGGACAGAGACTGTTTTCTTCTCCTCAGCATCAGAGTCAGTCTGGACAGAGACTGTTTTCTTCTCTTCAGCATCAGAGTCAGTCTGGACAGAGACTGTTTTCTTCTCCTCAGCATCAGAGTCAGTCTGGACAGAGACTGTTTTCTTCTCTTCAGCATCAGAGTCAGTCTGGACAGAGACTGTTTTCTTCTCCTTGTTTGCCTTCAGTTCTTCCAACTCCCTTTTTGCATCTTCTGCTTCTTTTTCCTTGAGTTTGTTCAATTCAAGCAGAGCCTTTTTCTCCTCTTCGTGTTTCCTCAGTTGCTCTTTCAGCTCAGCGATTGTGGATTCATGCTGAGCAGAGGCTAACAGTTTCTTCTTTAAGTCAGCATTTTCTTTCTCCAAATCTTCAACTTCATTAACCAGAACTTGATTTTCTGCCTTTAGTTCCTCATTTTCCTCTTGAGACTCCTGATATTTTCTTTCAAGGTCCTCACAGACTTTGTTGGTGTCTGGTTTGGGTCCTTTGCCTCCCTTTGCAGCCTTCTGCTCTTTGAAATCTTTCACTTGCTGTTTCAGCTTTTTGATGCAAGCTTCATTTTTCTCACCAATGTCCATTTGTTGCATCAACACGGCCTTGCACTCTTTAAGTTCCCAGACCATGTCAAGGCTGGCCTGTTTCAGGGTCAAATGTTCTTCATTTGTCTGATCTTTCTCTTCTTTTAAGTTGTTGAATTTCTTCCTCAACTCTTTGGTGTCAGTTGGAACAGCAAGTTCTTCCAGTTCTTTCTTTAATTTAGCATTTTCATGCTCAAGAGCTACCACCTCGGTAGTTAGACCCTGGCCTTTTTTGTCCTGGATGAGCTTTTCATGGGCCTTTTTCAGCATGTTGAGTTCCTCCTGAACTTCACTGAGTTTTGGGCTTGGATGTTTGGTCTTGTTTGCCTTGGTTACACGGGGCATTTTTACCACTCGTTAGGTGTAAAATGACAGAAACGACAGAGTTTAAAGAAAGTTTCGGAAACAAAAGCTTTTAGTCTTTTCAAAGAACGTGCTCCAAGTGCGTTTCCAAAGTGCTCTGAACCTTTGATCTCTTCGACCGCAACGAATGTTTTGACTAGAAATCTGAAATGTATATCTGAACTAGAGTGGCCAATCTGCATGATGTCATATGATGTCATGTGATGTCACTTGATTACATGATGACATAAGCTTACATCAGGTGCTCTGACATCATCGTTACATAATGGCATTGATGTCATCTGATATCTATGACATCACTAAACCCTGAGCCATTCCCATTTTTTTCAAAATTGTATACCTTTACATTTTGTTGATTTCTTCTATTTTTTAAATTTAATTAGTAATTAACAAAGAACAAATCCAATCCTATTGATTTAGATATAAAACCACTTTTTTGAGTTAATGCCAAAACATGTTTAAAAAAAATTTGACCTGCTGTTTGTGAATTCAAACAGCTGGTCAATTCAGTGCTGTGGACACTCACCTCATCACCAGCCAGCCTTCTTAAGCAGATCCAGCTCCAGCATTCGTCACCACATCGTTGCCCCGTTATGGTGCATTACCTGGGCTCTAGTTTTGTCTCTTGCTCTCTATGTTCATGCTCCATGATAACTGCAATTCTCCGCCTCATCTACAGTACAAAATCCCACGAGTGTCTACCTGGGTCCTATCTCATCACGAGCAGCCTGATCACCATCAGTTCTCCAAAGCCTCCAGCCACACCACAACTCCACGCCACGTCACGACTTACCTCAAGCCCTGGTTCCTCTCCACGCCACGACCACAACTCCACGCCACATCACTGGTCCTCGTCCACAACAATAAATCATCTTATTCTCCATCTAACTCTCCTGGGCTCTTTCCGGGGTCCAGCATCTGAGTCTACTCAGCCGAAGCCGATCATGACAATATTAGAGTTTGCATTATAGTAGATGATGGCTCAGTTGTCAGGAGAACATTAGAATTGTGACTTCATGTCATAAACACTGCTGACCCCTGGTCTAGAGTCTAACGGTGCCAAAAAACAAACTCTCATAAGGGCTGTAAAACATTTTCTATCATGTCTTAGCTAATGATTAGAAAAGGTCCAACAGTCTGTCTATAAGGAAAAGCAAAAACATTAAACCCATGCATCCCTGATAACTACACTAAAAGATTCTGCCAAAATGAAACATTTTCACTCACAGCTTGGATCAATAGCTTCTCAAAAAGCCATTTTTGATGCTCTGTCAGATCAATTCCTGTACACTTGATCTTCCAGCATCGGAAAGCTCAGTGTCCCCTTCAAGCTTCAAAGAAATGAGGGAGTTAATGTCATTTTGTGCTAGACCTTAAAAAATAGGTGTAGTGGAGAAAGTGGAAATAAAAAATAGGATGCTTCTCAGAATCGAAGAACAAAAAGTTGAAAGAAAAAAATCCAAAACCTACAAGCTTGAGTTTTTGTCTCTGATGTCCAGGTCTGTGCGGTCCTCAAATGGAACTGTTGCAGTTTCTGGGCTCCCACCAAGCTGGACATGAACAACATCGGGGCTGAGCCCAGACAAGCAGGCTCCTTCATGGAACAAGGAACATGTCACTCTCCACAAGAAAGTGATAGGCTGAGGCAGGGCTGTCCAACTCCAATTCACAGTGGGCCAAAATGAAGCCGTGAAGTAAAGTCAATATTTATTGAAACATTTACTGCAACTGATATGTCATGTTTAACCTTTTCATATTTCTTATTATGTTATATTGTTTCGTTACAGCTACGTTGGCTCCAGACACAAGACAAACAAGTCTGTCTTTATATTTGTGAACAGATAATGTGCCTCCCTTCTGTCTTAAAAGCTCCTGTTGTTCGTCTTTGGTTTGGACATTTTTGTGGAGGGTGAAATGAATTTGTCCGATGTGACTGGAGCATGGCTGTCAATCACTGTCAACAGCAAAAAGGAGAGCTTGCCGGTTTTGACTGCCGCCAACATACTAGCAAAGCATTGTGGGATTTGTAGTATTAGCAGGACAGCATATACTGCAGGCCAGCTCTGATGCACATTTGATATGATCTCGCGGGCCAATTATAATTACACTGTGGGCCCAATTTGGCCCGCGGGCCTGAGTTTGACACATGTGGGCTAAGGGAACCAAATGGACTGGTGGTCTGTCAAAAAGACGTGTAACATTGGAATTTGCTGTTCAAGACATTAAAAGTTAAATAAATTACGTTATAGGTTCTCTTTCATAGGATTTGGAAGGAGGCATAATGTTATGTGAATACCAAAATTGATGCAAAACCCAGACCTCAGCTTCTCCAGACATGATGAGATCAAAAAGTGAGGGACTCCCTGTCCAACAGCAGAATCTCCCATGATATAAAGATGGGGTTTTAGAAATTGACGATACAGTAAATATGTTTTCTGTGTAGTTAAATTGCTGTAACCTGCATTCACATGTACCTTCAAGTCTGCAGTTCAGGGGACGTGCCCACTCTACATTAGGCTGCTGACGAGTCGGGGTCTGTCTCAGGACCCTCCTCAAAAGCAGTGGACTTTCCCTTCCATGAACATGGCGACAATAACTCGTACATGCAGAAACGGTTTTAACAGGTCACTGTTAACCAGCCTTTAAAATGAGCAAAAAATAAACCACCGGGAAGTCGTGGTTTATTTAAACCACATGTCAAGCGTTAAACCTTAAAGGCTTCTCACTTTTGCTTGAATATTACATTTGTTTACCAAATTCTCTTACAGAAATGTGTTTGAAAGTCCTTGAATTGGTGGTGCACATCTTGTTGCTTGTTATGCAACATTATGGACTAATTTTGAACATTGAAAACTTTGTTATAAGTGAAACTTAAAGGTCTTTATTGTATTTTACTTTAGTTTTCCCAGTGCACGAATACACGTGGTGCTTTGGACTGTTGTGTCAAAGACCAATAAAGTAGGCACTGGTTTGAAGCTCCAAACATCTCGCTTATGACCAAAAGGGGCCGCTACAATTTCCATCATCTCACTCATCTTAAGTCTGGAGTTGACAGACAGAAAAATCTATTCAAGGTTGTGGAAAATTAACAAAAGATCAAAGGAAACATCAGCGTCTAGTTGAGAAAGAAGAGGAAGAAAAACACTCCTAGGATAAAGGAATGCAGCCTGCCAACATTAAAACTTGCTGGTGCCAAAAAAGACCAAATTTACTGTTGGAAGAGTAATATTTGGTTAAAGAAGGTTTGTACTTAATGAGATTACTCTTGTTAATTAGCTTATTGATGGGTCACTCGCTCATTCAGACGCACTCCTGCAGACAAACCAGGCACAAATCTATGCTATGTACACACTGGGCATGTGTAACGGGTGATTTTCCTACCTGTACCATTTTTGTTTTTTAATCTTTTGATCCTGGTTGTGCAACCTGAAACTCCAAGCGCCCTTGAATGGCTCATGGCAAAGCTGCTGATCAGTCGCCGGTGTGTGTGATCAAGGTGTGTTGGAGTTTCGATCCTCTAGAAATAATGACCAGCTGGACTTGGACTGACCCCCCCCCCTGAGTTTGATTGTGGATTCTACTCAGCCGGGTCCACTACAGTGGGGCAGCTGGAGGTTGTGATGTTTGACGGGGGCCCTACGCGGCTGCGTAATTCGCGTATAGGGAGGGCCGGCCATGGTGTTCAAGGTGGGTTGGAGTTTTGATCCTCTAAAAATAATGACCAGCTGGACTTGGACTGGGAAAAAAAGAGACACACCACAAGAGCTGCTGCTGTTGGAGCACCAGCGATGGGAGCCACATGCGTGGTGTTGTGGAGCAGCAGCAGCGGTGGTGCTTGAAGCATGCCAGCCCCAAGAATTGGACATCGTAGAGTCTGGGCTCGGCCACATGACTGGGATAGAAACCAGAAAGTGGAGAGGGGACGCAACGGACAACAGCAGAGGGGTGTGGTTGCGACCCACCCCTCTTTCAGTTAAGTAATTTACCCTCTCTGTGCAAATCAAAGTCAGCCCAAGACAAGTTGATGATCTGTTGTCTGGAACAATCTTAAAACTTTGGGCTGACAACAACGTGGCTACAGCCATGTTTATGAAGCAACATTTTCTGTGCTAGACTATATCCATCACCCAAACATTGCTCTCAAGGACGTCATTGAACTCTGCTCAGAAGTCTGGGAACTTTTCGTAGCAGTCTGGTAGCTGTAGAAACATTCTACAGGTGTGAGCTGTTGGCCGTCTGGTGGAATCAGACATCACTATCAACTCCACAGTGACACAGTTTGACACAATCAAATCTGATCCTGTGCAGAAACTCAGAAACGTCCCAAGTTTGTCCTCATCAAATTCTCGAACATACCTTCGGGTGACGATCAATTTGTGTTTACTTTGCCCTCAAACTGTCTGGGAACCTCAACACTTTTAACACCTTCTTAGACGTTGGCTTAAGGTTAGCATACATCTCTGTCAGGTGTTCATAACTGAGATTGATCCAGCAGGGCTCCAGACTGCGACCAATTGGTCGCATTTTGCGACCAAAATTTGAGAGTGTGCGACTGAATTTTACATCCAGTCGCACATGCGCGACCCTTAAATTTGCCTCCCCCACCCTACGTATTTTTTTTTATACATTAAACGTGGAAGGGGCACGTCAATGATCAATTAAATAATCAATGAGACGCGAGCGCACACGCACGCAGGCAGACACACACTCGCGCACATACTCATGAAACGTGAGCACACACTCGCGTGATGCCCGTCTGTGAGGCGGCCACTGCGTGTGAGAAGAATAGGGAAAGCTGCTGTGAGTGGCTAAAATGCGTGGAGTGGGAGGGGCCTAGAGATAATCAAGCGCGCGTTAACATCTGTGGGAAGGAAACGGAGACAAATATCATCACAACCTGATATGTGCGTCTGAGCCATGAGTAAGTGAACTATTGATTCGTTCTTCCAACCTGCGGCTAGTGTACCAGTGCCAGAACTACAGCAGGGGTCTCAAACTCGCGGCCCACGGGCTATTTGCAGCCCCCAAGATGATATTTTGCGGCCCCCGCCTTAATGTTACTGCAGCCCGTCAGTTTGTATGAATGACACTTTTTCATTGTTGTGCACGGAGATGACCAACCAATCACAGCGGGGTAAATGACTCTTGGGGGCGGGACAATGACATGGCTTGAAAGCAGGACACCTGACAGCCCCTTCCCACCCCAGACCACATTAAGGAGTTCCTTACTTTCCTTTTTAGAACGTATTTATTCGCTCGTAATTTTCTAAATATATGCATTCCGTGCTGAGCTTTTCTCTGGGTCACACAGAACCAGAGGAAGGTTAAGTTTTGGTTACGGTTACGGCGGCGCATCAAACGGTTTATGCACGGCTATTACGGCAGCACAGCGCTCCCGCGGGAGTCGGGTCAGCTGAGGAGAATAAATGTCCCACACCTACATGCGTGACAGCTAAGGGAGCTTGAACATTAAACACCCTCGAGCAAAAACAACATTAGTTTTAGACACACTGAAAATACGTTGGGGAAAATGCAACGATAGACGTGCTTGAGATGAACCGGCACCTCGCCTGGATCGTTGGGGAGACCAGGCCGGGGGGGGGGGCTGTGCGATGAAGGCGAATCTGCAGCAAGACTGAAGGACAACAGGAAGTTGGAGTTGTCCTTAACATTCAATTTAGTTTTAATATTCCTCTCCCCCTTTGTGTGATCTGTGTTATTATATATTTTACATTTATTTTAATGTTTTGTAATGTATGTAGCCTTTTTTTAATCAATAGGTATTTTAAATTATTTTAATTTGTCACTCAACTACAAAAACCATCAGGACACATGTCCCATAATGCATTGTTTTGTAGTCATCAGGGCAGCTTTCAGTCAGTTCAGTACTAAATTTCCAGCTGCGTTTGCTCAGGTTGGGGCCTTGATCCCGCCCCTTTCTGGTGACATTTTTGTGATGATTGACAGGTGATGTTGGAGCAAAAACAAAAATATGTCTCACACCAGGTGATCTGTGCAGCGTTGCGTCGACCTGGGTGATCTAAAACACGCTTATTGTGCATCTTGGCTGCACTTATTTGGTGTCACAAAGATGAATTTCCATCCGTTTTGTTTACTATTTGTACTGTCATGACAGTGATGGTTCTGTCAGTTTACCTGTTGTTGCATCTTCAAAAGTGCAGAATAAAATGTGACACTGAATTTGAAACAGCACATTGTAATTTCTGCATCTATTATTAAAGTATTTATTAGTAATACAGTGGAAATTAGTAGATTTGGTTAGCATGTTGATTTATGGTATGCGCCCCTAAATTTTCTGGTTGTGCCCCTAAAATTTTCAGTTGGGGGCCACTGTGCTCCTGGTGAAAAAAGTTAGTCTGGAGCCCTGTCCAGGGTTTTGTGATGTCCTTCTAGCAGTGGACAACAAACATTGTCTCCTGCACAAGTTCCTTGTGGGAAATTTGTGTTACAATGTTCTTGTAGGGTGTCTGCTGAGACCCTTCTACTGCAACCATGATTGTCAAGGACTTCAAGAAGCTCGACAGAGGAGAAATCTTGCAAATCTTGTCTCAGGATTGGTGGCTCACAAACTGAAGAAAGGCTTCTGTCAAGTCACTGGACACTGCTCCAAAAAACACCTCCAAAAAGGGGGTGCAAGCTTAATGGGAAGATAGTGGTAATCTTGGTATCCTCTCAGGAGAATTCTGCCAATGGCTTTCCAAGTATCAGCCTTGTAGAATTCATGGCAAAAAGCAATGTAGACACCTCTAAGAACTCCCAAACTACTACCAGCTTCTTCTGTGTTATCAGTGAGCAGTCGCCTTACTAGAGGTAAGATCGGGCCTAAAAAATCCGGCCCGACCTGACACAGGCCCGCGGGCATTAAAGCCGAACTCGGACCGAACCCGACCAATTAACTTGATTTGCAGGACCGAGCCCGAAGCAAACCCGAAATTTCAATTTAACCCATAGGATTTTTGGCAGAAAAAAACGCCAGATTTCTTAAAGGTAAAATAATCTACATATTTTTATGATCATGAAAGTTATTTTCTTTTGAACAGAGAGTGGTCGCTGCAGCCGCGCGCGTATAAGCTCACTGTTGTGGCATAGAGTTCCACTGGAAGCACTGAGCATAGGTTCATCCCTACATGATAAATGCATCTGATCAATGAAATAACGCTGGAACACAGAATAAGAGGCCAGACAGAGAGAGTGACAGAGAGATCTGGATGATAAGCACTCGCTTCATGACGCAGAGAAATGCTGCAGGCGCAGCGGTGCGCGTTTGCCTTTTCAGTTCCTCTGTCTGAAGTTTCTCCTTGACTTCCTGCTGCTCCATATCGGGGAAACCTAAACAAAATAGATGCGGGCTTGGGGAGGGAAGATTACGTTCACGACACGTGCGCAGAGCTGCGGGTGGCTGGCGCCCCCCTCTTTCTGCCAGTTGCGGGACCACAGTGTATGTCAATCAACGGTGGGCTGGTGACTGGTGGGAGGGGGCGGGGTCTACCTGTGTGTGGGTGTGTGCGCTAAGGGAACGTTCTCCCTCTGAGTCAGAAGCTGGCTGTGCCTTTCGGTTCGTGCGGTAACCGTTCTGACATCCAGGATTAATAAAGAGCTGTTTGACAACCGCCGCCTAAGGAGCTTCTTTGCAGCCATTATTTATTAAAAAAGTCAGCGACAGAGAAGCCCGGCCCGACCTGACCCGAACGTAATGATTCGGGTCGGGTCGGGTCGGGCTTGGATTCTGGCTCAGGCTTAAGATCTTACCTCTACGCCTTACTTCCAGTGGTGTGGTCAGAATGTCTGGATCAGAAAAGGCTTCAATGGTGTCATTACAGAAGTGTTCATGGTGTATCGTGTTTGTCTGAGCAGTATGGACAGATGCATCAGGCTCATACAGAAGTTTGTCCTCTGGCTCAAATTCAGCCTCTGGGTCTGGGCCAAATGCATTTTCAGGGTCGGAGTTCTTATGAAGTTCAGCTATTTGATCTGGCAGAAAGCTTAGTTTGGTTTTGTGTATTCTGGCTGTTTCAACTGTCCAAGTGTTTAGTGTTTGTCTGGAATGTTGTGAAGTTTGTGGTTCCTCTTCAGTTTCTTTGTTTTCTTTTCTTAACTCTTAACTTTTTCACAGTTTCCATACAGACCCAGTTTTCGTTCTGAAACTGGCGTTTGGTTTTTGTAAAAATGTTGGTTTTGCACCATGGCATGACCTGAACATTAGACTCAACACGTGCCAGCTGAAGTTTGAGCTACATCTGGTCCTGAGTTGCAGATGTCTTTTTCATGCTCCCCATTTTAGGGATCACATATTGTAGATGTAGTTTTCATTACATATGATTTCACCACATATATTTTCCAATTACATATGATGCATCATTTATTAACATTTAGAAAATATGACTAAATGATCCATTTGAATTGATTTATTGTACATGTGCCATGGTTTTCACTAATATGGAGACATATTTTCATTGTTACCAATTATCTTATAAATCTGTAATACGTATAGAACAAGTTAGGTCAGAGATTTTTTCATGACATTTCCGTTCTTACAATGCATTTAGACAAATACACACTTCATACGTGACAACAGCATTAAGTTAGTGCCTCAGAAACATATACAGCTCATTCCTACTAGAGAGAAACATGAACAGACTTTGATTTGAATCAAATATCACTATTCTAGTTATGCAAGAGATTTAAGTTTTAATATCTACAAGCTAAAACTCATTGAAACACAAATTCAGTCAACCTCCTGGCTAATAAGGTAACACAATGTTATTTTCTAAAATCAAAATACAATTCTCTATTATTAAACTCTAATTTTAATCAATGCCGTTCTGAAGAGTGGACTGAGGTGTTGTTCTGAAGTTCGCCTCTAGAGGGCGCGGCCGTTTTTTGAGTTGATGGCATCGTCATTGTATACAGAGGAGAAAATGGCGATGTTTCCAGAGAAGTTCACTTTTATTAGCTTGAATGTGCTTCCATGAGAGCGGTGAGCCCATTTTCTGTGTTTATATTAGGGGAAAATCTGTTTGTTTATTGGTGTGGACATTTTCTGCTAACCTAACAAGTTAAGCTAGTTTTAAGCTTAAGTTTTAAGCTAGCTACATATAAGTTTTCTGTATAATATTTTGAGTATTAATGCTATAGATGTTTGTGGAATGTTTGTAATGTGCAGATATAACAGGCTAAGTGCTTATTATTAAGACTTATTCTTTTGGGTTTGGTTATTGAATTTAGTTATTTGTTTTCTTATAGAACCACACACAAACAGAAATATAAATACAAGATTGTAAATCTGAATCCAGATTAAAGCAGAAACAGAAACGGTCATGATCTGTGTTATGTGCTATGAGAGGGTGAAGGATGTGGTGCTACATGCATATGCGCTTAAGCCTGAGGTTTGTGGAGGTGATGATGGATTTATCAGGAAAACAAATGATCTGGCTGAGGACAAAGCCCTGATAAACCAACCTGATGTTCCCGTCTCTGTTAATCAGGTTTCTGATTTGGTGGTGAAACATCCTGAAGGTTTTCCTGCCCAAGCCAGAAGGCTGGGGCAGGATGAATCTACAGAAATGGATTTTTTAGACCTGAGTGACAGCTTCATGGCTCATCTTGAAACACCTGACCTGCAGCCTGTTGAGATTCATGTTCACATTGGTGGCCATGAGGCCAGAGTCCCTGATCCCCCTCTGCTTGGGTGTTTACCCTTTTCTGCTTTAAAGGGACTAACAGTGTTCCCTATAAAGCAACTTCTCTTACGGAAAATGTGTGACCTTTCAATAACATCTCAATCTCATTTAGTAATAGATGCTCCAAGGAACCAAGGGACAAAAAGTCTTCAGTGCCTTCTGTTCCTGGTAATGGATGAACAATCTGAGCAGGTCACTGTGGTCAAAGACCCATTACCATGCACTGAAGGTATATGTCGCTTTCCTTTAAATGACATGCATCCATCGTCTTTCTTTACAGAAGCCATCCTCAACGCACACACAGCCAAAGCAGACCTTTTACAGGAGAGGTGGCTCTGTGATGATGAACTTGAGAATTCTGGAGCATTGGTTTTTCAGGTACAGGACCCCACAGGGTTTGAGTTATTCCACCGCAAAACCTGTTGGAGTGGACCAGTGAAAGATCAGCAAGACCTCGAAGTTGCCTCTAAAAGAACAAAATTTGCTTGTGAACATGTATTTTCCTTGTCAACTTGCAGGAAATTGGCCCCCATTTTCACAAGTTTATGAGTGGAGGTGTTATGTCTTGCTGCTGCTGCTTTGCTGCTGCATCCCCTTTCATTCTGCTCACCTGGCAGGTGTAGCCAATGCTCTTGATCAGCACCTGACAGGTATTTAAGACAGAGAGGCATGCAGAGAGAGCAGAGCAGGAGGCTAAGGAGCAGTTGTTTTTGTGTTGGAGCTGAGCTGGTTGGTTTGTTTCCCTCTTGGTCCTCAGCAGTCTTATACTGCTGGGTTTTGTTATTTTAGTTTGGGGTTGGACCTTGGTAGTCCTTATTTGCGGGCTTTGTTTATTTATTTTCAATAATTAGATTCAGTTAGGCAGCCTTAGCAGGGAGCTGCTGACTCCGACGGTCAACGTGGCTGGGTCAGTTGTCTCCCTGAATTATTTTCTGTTTGGCCAAGGCTCCAATCCCTCTGTTTTGTCTTTTGTTGTTTATTTCTTTTTGTTTTACAGGACACAGGTTATTTTTCCCACTTAATAAACTGTGTTCCTGAACTTGGTGTCTATTGTTCATATGTTTTGGCCCTTTTAGATCTCCCCTAGACTGCAACAGGTTTGCCTGTCGGGGCCGTAACAATCTGGTCTGTCATTGCTTGGAGATTAAACACACTTGACCAGTTTGCTCTCTGTGATCATCCAGAACCCAAAGTAGAGACGGAAGTCTTCATGTGGGTGAGCCTCACATGACCACCCACCTCCAATAGAAACAGAGAGATGCTCACCTCTGTCCTGTACAGTGACAGAAGTTACTTTTATGCACACATACACACACTCACACACACGCACCCCCCCCCACACACACACACCCACATATACACACACACACACTGCTCTCACCTTTACTGAGTATAAAAATGGTTAAAATGATCAGAATCAAGCATATAAATGGTATGTTTAGCACAGATTTAATGACACATTTGTGGTGTTATTAGGATGCATTTATTGATGCTGATGCTCTGTCTTACATACAGCATGTAGAGTGTTGTTGTTGTGACCCAGTGTTGTGTTGCTCTTTTTCTAGCACATATCAGTGGTGTGGTCCAACAGCCTTCATCTTTTCCTGAAGATGATGGGACCACATCAAGAAAAAGGAAATGCTCTGCTGGCCTCTGTTATCCACTACGCCGTGGCCTGTTGGGGAGCAGGCAGCACAGACCGGGACAGGAAGAGACTCAACAAGCTGGTCAGGAGGGCCAGTTCTGTCCTGGGCTGCCCACTGGACTTTGTGGAGGAAGTGGGTGAAAGGAGGATGTTGACCAAGTTAACATCCATCATGGACAACACCTCTCACCCACTACATCAGACAGTGGAGGCGCTGAACAGCTCTTTCAGTGGCAGATTGTTACACCCCCCACGCAGGAAGGAACGGTTCCGCAGGTAATTCATCCCAACAGCTGTAAGACTGTACAATGCCACAGTGTAACCCTTGTGCTATCCTAGGCACTTTACCATTGGGAGTTGGGTCATCTAGATTCACTAGACAGTGCTCTGAACCTTTTTTTTTTCAATGATTTGTGATCTTCACTGGTTCAATGGATTACATGAAATGTTTCCACCTTTATCCACTTTTGTCATGGTAGGGATAACACGTCAAAGTAAGGGTGGGGTCATCTAAGATAGCACAAGGGTTAAATATGCATGTACAAACCGGTTTTTCACACATCCATAGCTCATCTGTATATTCCGTGTTTTTACTTTATTTATTTAATTCTATTATTAGGCATAACATGTGTTATGTTGTAATAGTGTACATAATTTATTACTTACTTACTTTTTACTTTTTTTTCTATTTTTGCACATTTTGTATACTTGCACATTTGGGAACACCCCTCACCTTTGCACATTGGTGTCACTTTTCTCTGCCTCTTGGAACTGCTGTGACAATTGAATTTCCCCAATGTGGGATCAATAAAGGATATCTATCTATCTAAGAGGTGCCTGCTGGGAAAAAGAGGAAACTCTCTCAGGCCAGCAGCAGCCCAGAACCAGAACCAGAACCACTTGACTCAGAGTCTGACAGCAGTAAGATGATTAGAAGACTATCTGTTGTCTCTCACTGTTAACAAACTGATTACTGTGCACTGCGCAAAAACCCCCAGAATCAGGAGATATATTTGTCTGGATATCCTCAGAAATACCCCATACCTGGTGATATCTATGGTGGATACTCTCCGGACATGACTGTTTCTAAGTTCATGTCCTGAGCATATCAACTCCGAGTATGGGACACTTTTATTCTGATAGAATCTGGAGATGAGATTCTCTCCAGATATGAGATGGGTCACCAGTGATATCCAAGGTCAGGATATTTCCAGATTCTATCCATGTCATATCTGTTAATATCTGATGTCCATATACTAGTCATATCTGAGCATATCAACTCCGAGTATGGGACACTTTTATTCTGGTAGAATCTGGAGATGAGATTCTCTCCAGATATGAGATGAGTCACTAGTGATATCCAAGGTCAGGATATTTCCAGATTCTATCCATGTCATATCTGTTGATATCTGATGTCCATATACTAGTCATATCTGAAGTTAGGATTTGGAACATATGGCCATCAGGCATATCTGAAGAACACTAGTGATGTCAGGATATTTTAAGATACCAGTCATCTCAAAAACATCTAATAAATAAATAGGTGACAGAAAAGTATCACTCAAAAATATTTTATTAAAAAAATAAAAATAAACACCACACACAAACATGCATTTTTTTTTTTTTTAAGAGTCCATGTCTTCTGCCAGATAGCAGCTCTTGACTGGTGGTGGGTTCCTTGAGGAGAAGCCAGCGGAATGTCTCATATGTGTTGATTTCGGCTCAACTCCACTCTTGCGATTTTCGTCTAAGGCTTTCTGGCACTTCAGCATCAACCTTGTTAGTCGAGTGGAGCGCCACTTTGGTGAGGCATAGTGATAAATTGTCTTTTCCTCATCACTTTCCTCGTCACTGACCAGATTTGGATTGGCTCCTTTGATAAAAGAAAGATCCTCTTCATTGAGAATCTTCTCTGCCATTTTGACACGTTTTTTGAAGAGCTGCAGGACCAATATGAAAGGAAATTTCTTTCAATTAGAGGAAACAACAGACACACACACCCCCACAGTGAACTGGACCATGCAATGACCTGAGTAAATGAATAAGGCCACAAATAGGACAACTTACCCTATCACGCCGACTGGTCAGGAGTTTCCTCCTTTTGACGTCCTCTTTGCTTCCGTCTCTCTCCATTCTGTCATGGCATTTATAATTCTCGTAAGCTCGATTACAAGCTCCTAGTTGAAGGAAACATGAAGTGTACAGAAGATGAGGTCCACATATTACAAACATGTGCCAAATGTGCCATGCAGACTGTCACGGTGGCGTTTGTAATTACCTATTAACAATGCTATACCAAGTGTGTCGTTTATTGTATGTTAGTGTTTGGTCTTAAAACATGGAAATACTAATTGAGCCATCTATCACACTTATACAATTGCCATCCTATCCCCAAAATCTCTGGGGGGAAAAAGTAACACCAAATTCTTGACATTGAGTCTCTCACAGGATCTTTAAATTATTGTGAGTAGTATACATCCAAAAGACCAAAAGTGTAAATTGGTACATACGTCTGACTTGGTGGAAACTCCAATGTGGTTCCACATCTTTCACCGCCTGAACAACTGCAGCCGTCACCTCCTCATTGTGTGGAGTTCTGAAGCTAAAAATAAAATAAAAGAGAGACTATATTTTATAACTGACTGGAGTTCCTGTCAAGTTTCCTAAAACAACAATGAGAAAAGAAACATACTTGTCAGCTGCCCCGACCTTCCACTGGAGCTGCTCTCCAAGGTTCTTATGTATGTGACGGACAAGTGTCTAAAATAAAAGAAAAAGTCTGTTAGGAAAAGGAAAATCAAGGAAAGTAAATAAACATCCATTTGTCACAATTATAAATAATTTTTTTACCGTAAAATTGGGCATAAAAGTACAGTTCCTCAACCATCTCACTTGGGTTTTTACTCCAAACTTAACTTCAGGTTTTTCAAACTTGAATAAAGTCTAAATTTAATGTGTCTTTCAACCCAGACATTGTTAGAAAGCATGTTTCTTTTTTCTGCTGTTTCAATGTTTCTTTTATAAAGATGACTTGGACCAATTTTGAGTCATTTGATGCAGCTTCATTTTGAAAATTAAAAAGCATTTCTATTAATCCATTTTAATTGTCAAATTAGACATTTCTAAATGAATTATGCTACACATCTAGCTGAGAACATTTTGAAAATGAAATGTCAATACCATTTTCATTATTATTTGATTAAGTGACAGAATAAGCTGTGTTTGAATAAGGAAATGAAAAAGCATTGTGGTGGAATGCTTTTAAATTTTAATTTTGAGTCAAAAAATCCAGCTTCATTTTGAAAATTCAAAAGCATTTCTGCTTTTGAATTTTATTTTTAATTATGAACCCAATCGCTTCCATACACAGGAAGCTCCTAGGGATGCATGGATGATCCATACGGGATCATGCAGGCCCCGGTTTTGCGCAGACGCGCTTAATCTATTGTCTGTGTTTCCAAGTCAGGTCCACGTTTGTCCATGTTTTTTTGGCTAAACTTGTTGACGATTTATACAAATGCAAAGTTTGTCAGTAGACAATATTTTTACACACTGGAGTAGATACATACGGAAAGTTCGAGGGGGGTTTTTGAATCCGGTGTCCTCGTGGCTGCTTGATGATTGTTTTCTTCCATGTTGTTCAACTTCTCCAATATCGCTTCTAGTTGTTTTTCGATATTGTCTGTCTTTTTTGCCACTTTGTCCAGCCTCTGCGATTCTGATTCAATGGCTTCACATGCCGACTCTATTTTTCTGAAGAAGAAAAAAGCGAAGGGGTATGGGTCATTTATCATGCAACATTGGTAAAACAACCCCATTATAGGCTAAGACTCGAAGACAAGCCCCAATATGCCGATTAATTTAGATTAAAAGTTTTACCTGAATAAATCGACTCGGGTCACTGCCGCCAACTCCTGCATCCTCGGCGTCCTGGGAGACCTGACTGGGGTCTCTTCGCTGAGATGACGCAGTCGGTCTCTCTTACCAGAGGGTGTGCGCAGATTACAGTTGTCCATGTTGTCAACTTCTTCTTCTTCTTCTTTTATGGAAACGTTTCTGTCTTCTGATTCCGAGTTGTGACCCACCGCTCCGTGCCGCCATTGTTTTTAAACACATGGCGTCATGGCGACACGGAGCGCTGTGACTCGACAGCCAATTGGTCGCGTTGCAGGCAACGCGACCAATCAAAATTCACTTTGCTGGAGCCTGGGTAACACGTCACGGTTGTTTGTTTCCCCGTGTTGCATTGCGGCTTCGAGAGAAAACTGAAGGGAGGGCTTAACCGCCCCCAGCACCACGCATGCACAAATTACAGTTGTTCATAAAGGTTAAAAGTGGTTTAAAGTGCCGAAAATAACCGACGAAGCTAAGAGGAGATAATACATTTAGAGCTACCCCATTTGGTTAAGCTGTCCTTACCCACTGCTCCTTGAAGACATTTTAAGCCGATAACAGAGCAGCAGTTATTATTGATTTGTTACCAAAACAACTAAAGACTAAATATTTTGAGCTTTATTACTTGCTGTTGTCCTGAACACGCAGCATGTCGGAAGAAGCAATGAAGAAACGAATGGATAAGTTCTGTCATCATTGTGAAAAGGATGTTTCAAAATCAACATTTTACCGCCATCTGAACTACGAAACAGTGGTAAGTTGCTTCACGAGCCCGAAGAAGCCCTTTATTGATTCTATTGAGTCTGATTCTGATTGATTCCTATTCTGTTTTATTCTGTAATTTGAAGTTAGATTCCCCGTTTAGACTGGAGTTTGAATAGAAACAGAGTATAGTAAAAACATTATAGAGATTGACAATAAAGTAAAATTTTTGACTTTGATTATATTATTGATTAATTTTAATGCAACCTTGCAACCATTTGTGTGTTTAAGCATGTGGAGAACGGAGACAACATAGATGAAGAAAATGCAGAAAGTGCGCTGGTAAATAGTTTTTCTTTTGTTCCAGAATGATCAGAAAGTAACAGATGTTGTGAGAACTTATTGACCTGAAAAAATGCTATTTGTTTTACCTCAGGTGGCAAGACTACCACACCTCACTGAAGATGACATTGGTGATGACTCTGCAGGAAATAAACAAGTAAAGCATTAAAATTATCTACCAATACAAAGCTGACTATTCATCATTTTCCTGCTTTGTTGTTTAAATGTGTTTTTGTGGGTTTTGTTTGACTTTATAAGATTTTCAAGATTTTGTTTTAAATTCTTATATGGGTTTTGATCTCTTCTCTAGCTAAGAAGACAACCACGTGTACTTCAGAACTCATCAGAAGATGAACAGGTTAATAATTTTTAATTTTTTCCATCATATCTGGGTACAACCAGGTCCTATTCCCCTTCTTGTAGAAATAATGTTTTGTGGATTTTTGGCCTCCAGGTTGTGAGTCGACCGTCTGCATGCCACATTTTGGACTCATCAGAAGATGAACAGGTGAATCATTTTAATTTTTTTGCTCATGTCTGGATACAACCAGGTCCTTTGATCACTCTGTGACCCTGCAAGTCATTCAATTTAATGCAGTCTCATTCTTTGAATTGCTGGGCATGTACTGATAGGGCTTGGTTCCTTACCACCTCTGTTTTATGTATCCTTTATGCTCAATTAAAGTATATCAATTGTCAGTTTGAATTATTCCCCTTCTTGTAGAAATAACAATGTTTTGTGGATTTTTGGCCTCCAGGTGGTGAGACGACCGTCTGCACGACACATTGTGGAGTCATCAGAAGATGAACAGGTACTTTAGTGGAAGCTTAATTCGAAAATTCATGTGTTCAGAAGTTTACTCTTTGTTCACAGTTTCAGACTTGCACAGAAACATTATGCTCTACCGCAATCTGCAAAGTACCCAATTAACATGACATTGTATGGAATTGCAACCAAGCCATGACCTAGCTGTCATGAATGGGACACTTGAGGGAGATACCCCCGTTACAAAAGAGGGAGTCTAAATAAGATGAGATGTAAATGTATCTACCATAGAGCATGCCATTCATTGCCTCTTTGCACATTTTTCCTTAGTCTAGCCCATCAACTTGCAGTTTAGTTCAGCTGTCCACAAGAATTGTTTCCTGATGACCTCCTAATAACGAGATTGGTTTTACATATGAACACATTCACAGCCACCAGCGCGCCCCTCACCACAAGGCAAATTGTTTATCTTCCAAGTTAGTATTTCTTGGACAACAATGAACACATAAAACATAACAGTTTGGTAGGTGCTTTTGTGAAAACGCATGCGTTGTGCATGCACTCAACCACCACACCTGGGTTGCACTTTTGCTTTAACAAGTACGATTTTGCTCTTGCGGCTATAAGTCTGATAAGCAATTTCAAATGTGAACATCACATTGTTATCCTTTGGATTTCTCTCTCCAGCAAAGAAGACCACCACAACCACATGCATGCCACATTTTGGACTCATCAGAAGATGAACAGGTGAATCATTTTAATTTTTTTGCTCATGTCTGGATACAACCAGGTCCTTTGATCACTCTGTGACCCTGCAAGTCATTCAATTTAATGCAGTCTCATTCTTTGAATTGCTGGGCATGTACTGATAGGGCTTGGTTCCTTACCACCTCTGTTTTATGTATCCTTTATGCTCAATTAAAGTATATCAATTGTCAGTTTGAATTATTCCCCTTCTTGTAGAAATAACAATGTTTTGTGGATTTTTGGCCTCCAGGTGGTGAGACGACCGTCTGCACGACACATTGTGGAGTCATCAGAAGATGAACAGGTACTTTAGTGGAAGCTTAATTCGAAAATTCATGTGTTCAGAAGTTTACTCTTTGTTCACAGTTTCAGACTTGCACAGAAACATTATGCTCTACCGCAATCTGCAAAATTCTTAATTAACATGGCATTGTATGGAATTTTTTTTTTTTTTTCTAAGATTTGTATTTTTTCTGATAGATGCCTCTTGAATCTAAAAACCATTTTGAAGAATCATCAGAAGATAATGACACAGAAGACAATTCTGCTGAAAGTGGTCAAGTAAGTTTTGGTTTTCCGAATTCTGACCTTGAATGCCAGAAAAAAAAATGTTTCTGCCAAAGCATTTATGTCTTGCTGTATGAAAACTGTGTGATATTGACGACATTATCTGGATTTGTTTCTTATTTTATAATGAATCTATTGCAGTCCTGTTCTGAAGACCAAGAAG
Organism: Oryzias curvinotus; assembly: GCA_023969325.1. Taxonomy (NCBI): domain Eukaryota; kingdom Metazoa; phylum Chordata; class Actinopteri; order Beloniformes; family Adrianichthyidae; genus Oryzias; species Oryzias curvinotus. The sequence goes on from CM043723.1 coordinate 22,887,714, forward strand.
TCTGGAGTGAGGAAGAAGCTTTGACAGATGAACCAGACACAGAACACCATAGCGGAACTGCACGCAATGAACAAAATGGAGTAATGGCTTTCTTGCTGTCTATATTGTCTACATGGAAGGCTCTCTTTAAAATTTCAGACCGTGCATTTGAGGCCATCCTCAAAATTTTTAAAAGCTTTCTTTTATTTTTGAGTAGTATCATATGTAACACTGTTTTACAAAACATCACAAAAGACTTTCCTGCCACTTTATACATGCTCAGGAAGAAATTGGCTGTTAAATGTGACTTTACAAAATTTGTTGTATGCCCAAAGTGCCATTGTGTTTATACCTTTGATGAAGCAATCATAAAAAAATGTGATGGAAGTGGGAAGGTACTGCAAAGAAAGTCAAATAAATGTGGCCATGTTACATATCCCAGACATACACAAAAAAGATTCCGTAGGCCATGTGACACAGTTCTAATGAGATCTGTCATTGGGAAAGATGGAAAAGAATTTCTTTATCCGAAAAGACAATTCTGTTATCGCAGTTTGATTAAATCCTTGGGTGACATGTTTAAGCGGCCTGGCTTTAAAGAGTCCTGTGAAAAGTGGAGACAACGTAATGTCAAGGAGGGACTATATGCTGATGTTTTTGATGGACAGGTGTGGAAGGATTTTTTGAAGTATGAAGGCAAGCCATTTTTAGAAGAGACTGGCAACCTTGGTCTCATGCTGAACGTTGATTGGTTTCAGCCCTATAACAATATTAGGGACTCAGTTGGTGTGATTTATATTGCAGTAATGAACCTTCCAAGAGAGATACGGTTTAAGAAAGAGAACATGATAGTTGCTGGAATTATACCTGGTCCACATGAGCCAAAAGAACATATCAATGGGTTTTTGGAACCCTTGGTAAGTGATTTAAATAAGTTGTGGACTGGGTTATTTGTTGACGATGGAAGTGCAACTGGACAGTTTGTCCGTGCAGCTCTGTTGTGTTTAGCATGTGACATACCAGCTGCAAGAAAAACCGGAGGGTTTCTGAGCCATATGGCAACCAAGGGTTGTAGCAAATGTCTTAAAGACTTTGCTCGCACACAAGACAATAAGGTAGATTACTCTGGATTTGATGAGACATGGCCAATTAGAAATAATGTTGACCACTGCAGATATGCAAAAGAAGCTAAGAGAGCAATAAATAAAGCTAACAAAACAAGAATTGAACAAAAATATGGCGCTAGATACAGCTGTTTGCATGATTTGCCATACTTTGATGTTGTCAGAATGCATGTAATAGATCCAATGCATAACTTGCTTGAGGGTACAGCCAAAAGACTTATGCAAGTATGGAAAGATACTGATGCGATCTCTAAGGAGGGGTTTGTAACAATTCAGGACAGAGTAAACTCACTGAAACTCCCTAGTACCATTGATTCTGGTATACCTTCAAAAATTGAAGCAGCGTTTGAAGGTTTCACTGCAGCACAGTGGAAACTCTGGGTATGTGTGTATTCCACCTTTGCTTTGAAAGGTGTTTTAGGAGAGGCAGACTACAAGTTATGGAAAATCTTTGTTGCAGCAGTCCAGTTAATGTGCTCCAGAGTTATTGACAATGCCCAGATTGAAGATGCTCATAGATGTCTCAAAATATTTTGCAATTCTTTCGAAAAGCTATATGGCAAAGACTGGTGCACTATGAACTTACATTTACATTTGCATTTGAAGTCATGCATTAAAGATTATGGGCCTGTGCATGGGTTCTGGTGTTTTTCATTTGAACGTGCCAATGGTATATTGGGAGACTATCATTCCAACAACCGTGATACAGAGGTTAATATGATGCGCAAATGGCTCACTGAGTGGCAAATGGCAGGAGAACATACAATTTGCCCAGTTCCTTGGGCTAGCTGTGACCCAGACATAAAAACACTATTACAGGGGGTTCCCAGTAGCACAGTTCTGCAGGCAGACAACTTTCAAGTTTTACATAATCTGATTCATGGGCATATTACTGATGACAACTTCGAATTTGATAATACTGTTGAAACTTTGCTTCCACCGGTTAAATGCAGCACAATGACAATTTCAGATAATTCTTCTCTTTTTCAATGTTTAAGGTTATGTATCCCAATGACAAAATGCAGCGAGTCTCCTTAAAGTATTTATATAGTAATAGATACAGTTTAGCTGGTGATGTATTTTCAACATGTCACTATAGGTCAGGCTCATCATCATTTGTGACAGCAAAGTGGTTGGACATTGACAGGATCACTGGAGATCCCATTATTGACCCGAATGTGGTGATGCGTCCAGGACAGATATCAGGTATATGGAAAGTTTTTGTTTGTTTATGGCGCAATAATTGTTGGGCAATGGTTGAACATGCAGTGGCAAAAGTTAAGTGGTTTAAAGAGCATGGGGATAAATGGCATTATGGGCAAAACAGCTCCTGCACAGTCTGGGAAACCATGCATGTACCATATTCATATGCCTCTTTCATTCCACTGAAAAGAATCGCAAGACAGTGTGCCCAATGTATTTACAAAGTAACATTTTCTCCAGGAAGGCAGGAAACCGTTAATATCTTTGTGACAATGCCTGCAACTAAATGTATTTAGCCATGTCTCTCAATTGTCCATGACTACACACATGAGGATATTATTGTATAACTCAATCAAACTTGTGCATTTGGGTTGACTTGTAAATACTTTGTAAATACTTTTCACAACTGTAAAACCTTCTTTTTTTTCTTCTTTTTTTCAATAAATGCAAATAAATCAATGTTGTGTAATTGTCATGTCTACACAAGTCTTTTTTTATTTTGTGGGAAAGCACAAGTGCAGAGCAAACCCTAACTCTAACGAACAACATCCCGGACTGTGCCATCCAGCTAGCCGGGTTAGCATGCTTCCGGGCCGACAGGATGTTCGTCGAGGGGGGTAAGACCCGCGGTGGAGGACTGTGTGTTTACATCAGCGATGCCTGGTGCCGAAATGCCAGAGTGGTCTATCAACACTGCGCCCCCCTGGCTGAGTTTATGATCATTAAATGCTGGCCATTCTACCTGTCGAGAGAATTTAGCTCCATACTGCTGGTAGCAGCGTACATCCCTCCCAGCTCCACCATCAACAGGAGTGAGGCTCTGTATGAACTACACCAGCACATCAGTGAGCAGCAGACCGCACACCCCCATGCCTTCCTCATCCTGGCCGGGGACTTCAACCATGCAAACCCCAAGAGCGTGTTTCTACAACTCCATAGACATATCAACTTCCCCACAAGAGGTAAAAACATCTTGGACAATGTTTACATCCCACACAAAGGAGCTTACAAAGCCCTTCCCCTCCCCCACATGGGCGCCTCAGACCACACCACTGTCATGCTAATGCCAGCATACAGGCCAAAGGTCCTCACCAGCAGACCAGCTAAAAAGGTGGTTCGGGTGTGGCCTGAAGGATCTACTGAGGCTCTACAGGACTGCTTTGCCACCACTGACTGGAGTATATTCAAACAAGCAGCCACCTATAATTACATCACTGATCTCCAGGAGTACACAGAGACTGTCACATCCTACATGGGGAAGTGCATGGACGATGTCACAGTCACCAAAACCATCACCCTTCGAGCCAACCAAAAGCCATGGCTGACAGGAGACGTTCACAGACTCTGGAGGGAACGGAACGCTGCCTTCAGAGCTGGAAATGAAGCTGGTCTAAGATCAGCCAGGGCCAACCTGTCACGAAGCATCAGGGTGGCCAAGAGGGAGCCCTCCAGGAGGGTGGCTGACCGATTCAGTTACAGTGGTGACACCAGGAACCTGTGGAGGGGCATCCAGACCATCACAGATTACAAGCCCGCCCCACAGGCCTGCGACAACTCAACGCCTCTGCTGGACCAGCTAAACACCTTCTTTGCCCGCTTCGAGGCAGACAACAGCACCCCAGCACAGAAGACTCCTCCCTCTCCCAATGACCTGGCGCTGATGCTATCATGTGACAGCGCGAGGCGCTCACTGGGAAGGATAAAGCCACAGAGAGCCCCAGGACCTGACAACATTCCTGGCCGTGTCCTGAGGAACTGTGCTGATGAGCTCACAGATGTCATCACCGACATCTTCAACCTCTCACTTAGCCAGGCTGTTGTCCCCTCATGCTTCAAAGCCACCACCATCGTCCCAGTCCCAAAGAAGTCTTCTTGCTACAACGACTACCGCCCGATCGCTCTTACCCCCATTCTCATGAAGTGCTTTGAGCGGCTGGTCATGCATCACATCAAGTCTACCCCCCACCCCCACACACACACTCTGGACCCCTACCAGTTTGCATATCGGTCTAACCGTTCGACTGATGATGCCATCTCCACAGCCCTCCACTCAGCCCTCAATCACCTGGAAACAAAAGACTCACATGTCAGAATGCTGTTCATTGACTTCAGCTCCTTCAATACAGTCATCCCCCAGCAGCTCATCCACAAGCTGGACCAACTCGGACTCAACACCTCCCTGTGCAACTGGCTGCTGGAGTTTCTGACAGGGAGACCACAGGCAGTTTGTGTCGGCAGCAACACCTCCAGCACCATTACAATGAACACAGGGGTCCCCCAAGGATGTGTGCTGAACCCCCTTCTCTTCACTCTGCTGACTCACGACTGCACCCCAACATCAAGCTCCAACCTCTTCATCAAGTTTGCGGATGACACAACAGTGTTGGGTCTCATCAACAACAACGTTGAGACCACCTACAGAAGTGAGGTGAGCAGGCTGGCTCTGTGGTGCAAAGATAACAATCTCCACCTAAGTGTGGAGAAGACAAAGGAGATGGTTGTGGACTGCCGGAGAACACACCCAGCATGCTCCACTGATCATCAATGGTGCTGCTGTGGAAAGGGTGAGCTGCACCAAGTTCCTGGGGGTGCACATCTCCAACGACCTGTCTTGGAACCACAACACTGCATCACTGGCCAAGAAAGCCCTTCTACAGGGGCGCCATCGAGACCATCCTGACCAGCTGTATCACTGTGTGGTATGGAACCTGCACCGCGTCCTGCCGGAAGACTCTGCAGCACATTGTGAAAACAGCTAAGAAGATCATCGGTGTCCCTCTCACTGGCCTCTCAGACATTTATCGCTCCCGCCTCACCCTCAAAGCCATCAGGATTGCAGGGGACCCCTCCCACCCATCCCAGAGACACTTCAACCTGCTGCCATCAGGGAGGAGGCTGCAAAGTCTGCAGGCCAGAACCAGCAGACTCAAAGACTTCCTCCATCAGGCAATAAGGACACTCAACTCCCTACCTGCCCTCCCCCCTCTGCCCCCCTACTCTCCTTCCTACGAGCTCACATTGAAAACTTTCACAACAGTTCAGATCACCATCTTCACCAAAGACTGCCATCACTAACTCATCCACTTACTGTTCTCAGCACTGTTGTCACTTTAAGCTGGCACTTTAAACATGTCATTGCTCTTTTGCACTGTTTAGATTACTTTTATTCTTCTTACTATTACTGTCATTTTATCTACTTCGTTTATGTTGTTTATTTATTATTTTATATGCTGCTTGCACTGTGGGGTGAGAGAAAAGCAATTTCATCTGTGCTGTATGTCTTGTGCATGCAGCATACTTGACAATAAAGCTCACTTTGACTTTGACTTTAAAGTGGGCGCAGGGTGTGAGGAGCGCTGCCTGAGCAACACCAGAATTATTGCATGCCTTTACATTACTCAGGTCATGCTAATAATGTCATTCTTTATTTTTATTCTTTATCAACATAACTATTGCAGACATTTTTTTGACGTGTCTTTATTTTCCATATAAAATTATTTTTCACATCTGCCTGCCGTTTAGTTGGTGTCAGTAATGTCAAAAAAGGCAGCAGGTAATGCAGGCAGAAAAACCGCTGCACTTTTTTAATATTCAACACTTACCAGAATATGCATCAGAAATGCTTGAACACTTAGATAAGTCTAAACTACAGATATTACCAGATTTGACTGCAGGTCATATTCGGAACTTGTATATGACCAAAATAAGACACAACCAGTATCTTCTGCCCGGATATCTTCAGATATGCTGCATGTCTGGATATGCACCAGAAATGCTTGAACACTTAGATAAGTCTAAACTACAGATACTACAGGATTTTTACCTTCTTCAGTATCTGTACTCCAGATATTACCAGATTTGACTGCAGGTCATATTCGGAACTTGGATATGACCAAAATAAGACACAACCAGTATCTTCTGCCCGGATATCTTCAGATATGCTGCATGTCTGGATATGCATCAGAAATGCTTGAACACTTAGATAAGTATACACTACAGATACTACAGGATTTTTACCTTCTTCAGTATCTGTACTCCAGATATTACCAGATTTGACTGCAGGTCATATTCGGAACTTGGATATGACCGAAATAACACACAACCCGTATCTTCTGCCCGGATATCTTCAGATATGCTGCATGTCTGGATATGCATCAGAAATGCTTGAACACTTAGATAAGTCTAAACTACAGATACTACAGGATTTTTACCTTCTTCAGTATCTGTACTCCAGATATTACCAGATTTGACTGCAGGTCATATTCGGAACTTGGATATGACCAAAATAAGACACAACCTGTATCTTCTGCATGGATATCTTCAGATATGCTGCATGTCTGGATATGCACCAGAAATGCTTGAACACTTAGATAAGTATACACTACAGATACTACAGGATTTTTACCTTCTTCAGTATCTGTACTCCAGATATTACCAGATTTGACTGCAGGTCATATTCGGAACTTGGATATGACCGAAATAACACACAACCCGTATCTTCTGCCCGGATATCTTCAGATATGCTGCATGTCTGGATATGCACCAGAAATGCTTGAACACTTAGATAAGTCTAAACTACAGATACTACAGGATTTTTACCTTCTTCAGTATCTGTACTCCAGATATTACCAGATTTGACTGCAGGTCATATTCGGAACTTGGATATGACCAAAATAAGACACAACCAGTATCTTCTGCCCGGATATCTTCAGATATGCTGCATGTCTGGATATGCATCAGAAATGCTTGAACACTTAGATAAGTCTAAACTACAGATACTACAGGATTTTTACCTTCTTCAGTATCTGTACTCCAGATATTACCAGATTTGACTGCAGGTCATATTCGGAACTTGGATATGACCAAAATAAGACACAACCTGTATCTTCTGCATGGATATCTTCAGATATGCTGCATGTCTGGATATGCACCAGAAATGCTTGAACACTTAGATAAGTATACACTACAGATACTACAGGATTTTTACCTTCTTCAGTATCTGTACTCCAGATATTACCAGATTTGACTGCAGGTCATATTCGGAACTTGGATATGACCGAAATAACACACAACCCGTATCTTCTGCCCGGATATCTTCAGATATGCTGCATGTCTGGATATGCATCAGAAATGCTTGAACACTTAGATAAGTATACACTACAGATACTACAGGAGTTTTACCTTCTTCAGTATCTGTACTCCAGATATTACCAGATTTGACTGCAGGTCATATTCGGAACTTGGATATGACCAAAATAAGACACAACCAGTATCTTCTGCCCGGATATCTTCAGATATGCTGCATGTCTGGATATGCACCAGAAATGCTTGAACACTTAGATAAGTCTAAACTACAGATACTACAGGATTTTTACCTTCTTCAGTATCTGTACTCCAGATATTACCAGATTTGACTGCAGGTCATATTCGGAACTTGGATATGACCGAAATGAGACACAACCCGTATCTTCTGCCCGGATATCTTCAGATATGCTGCATGTCTGGATATGCACCAGAAATGCTTCAACACTTAGATAAGTATACACTACAGATACTACAGGAGTTTTACCTTCTTCAGTATCTGTACTCCAGATATTACCAGATTTGACTGCAGGTCATATTCGGAACTTGGATATGACCGAAATAACACACAACCAGTATCTTCTGCCCGGATATCTTCAGATATGCTGCATGTCTGGATATGCATCAGAAATGCTTGAACACTTAGATAAGTCTAAACTACAGATACTACAGGATTTTTACCTTCTTCAGTATCTGTACTCCAGATATTACCAGATTTGACTTCAGGTCATATTCGGAACTTGGATATGACCAAAATAAGACACAACCAGTATCTTCTGCCCGGATATCTTCAGATATGCTGCATGTCTGGATATGCATCTGAAATGGTCCAGATTCTTTAGATATTTAAGAAAGTATCCCCAACAGATATTTACGGATTCTGGCTCTTTTCACGCAGTGGTGCAAAATATTTGACCTTTGAAGCTGATTTGGACTCAATCTGACAGGAGGATCATTAAAAAAGTGAAAAAAAAGATTTTCTTTAAATTATTATATGTTGGAGAAGCCTTTACAAAAAACTTGCTATAATAACTAAGTCAGAAAATAAATGAAAAATAACATTTCAAAGCTTATCTTCTCTCTTCTTCTCAATTTAAGACACAAGTTTTGTCAAAGATTTGGCAGAAAAATCTCTTGTTTTACCAGAACATTAAATAGTTTTCTGTCACTTTGTTTTAAACATCAAATGAAATATTTCATGTAAATACTCAACCAAGCTTGATCAAGAAATTAAAAAAACTTAGAGCAATAATTTCATGCAACCCTTCAATGTTTCAGTCTTTCTGTTAAGATAAAATCAAACTGTTAAACTTTAACTAAACTGTTGATTCAGGATTCTTCTCTTTGAAAAACAGAACTATTTGGTTGTTGATCCAGAACTGATCCGACCCAAAATCTGCTGATGTAATCCACTTGATCTAATCAGCCTCTGCATGTCTGTAAATGTCTGTAAATGAATCTTGTTAAGAGACATTAGAAAAGTTCATTTGATTTTTCACATTTCTCCCTCAGACATAATTGAATCCTTTTATTCTGGGTTAACTTTTATTTTAGCTACAGAGTCTAAAACATGTGTCTGCTCTTCTTCTCATCTTCAGAAGTAAACAGTTCTTCAGAGCGTAAAAGATCTTCTTTAGAGGCCAGAAGATCTTCTTCACAAGAAAAGGCTCTGGTTCATGGACAAGATGGATGAACCTGTCTTCATTTGAAGATTCAAGCAGCGAAACAAGTGAGGATGAAGCAGAGGCCAGCAGTGGAGACCCATTGGAAGGTGACAATAATAGTCAGGTTGGAGCAGCTCTAGATGGAGCAGATCAGGAGGGAAACTCTCCCCAAAGCTCTGTTTGTGTCCTACAGGTAGAGATCAAATCCATTCCAGCTGAGAACGTGTCTGGAGAAGCGGTGAGTTCAGCTGCAGTCACTGCTGCTCACCTGAAGTCTTCTGACCCTCATCTGACACTTTTCTGGCCTTTTGCAGGCTGATGGTGGGAAGCAGCTCCCCACTGAGGTAGCCATCATGCTGAAAGCAGCTGATGGAAGAGATGGACCCGTGGATCCTCAGAATCCGTATCCCTGCTGGATTTCTACGAGCTGGAAAACCATTGAATCCTGGTGGTAGAGAGACCAAACCCCGTTGAGTCTGTCTGTGCAAAAGAAAGGGAGCTTAGAGGAACAAGAGACCAAGGTAGGCTGGTTCTGACATGACGGCCTGCTCACAGCGGCTCTTTGTTTTCTCTTTCTTCTTCCAAGTCCTTTTTCTCTTTTATTCCTTGTTTCCTGTCTTCCTCAGATCCTCAAACAGTTTGTTCAAGCTGTAAAGGATCTGGAAGAAAAGAACATCTTCCATCAGGACATCAAGTTGGAGAACATCTGAATAGAGACCGGCTCTGACGTCCCACCAGTGCACCTGATGGATGTTGGAATGAGCTCTGTCACAGAGAAGAACACAGTTCATGAGGTGATCTGGGGTGAGTGATCCACTCTCTGCTTCTGCTTTTCACTATTTTAGGTAGGGGGGGGCAGATGGTTCATATTTAAAGGAATGTTCCTGTCCAGTTATTTCTGTAGCTCATATAATATCAGCAAATGAAGATGGATAGTGACACAGTGATCCAATAACTGAGCTGGGAACAGCTGACAGGACGACACAAAAATGTGTTTCTTTTGTGTGTGATTTGCAGAAATGGGTGTCTCTGACCCCCCCCCCCCCTGAGTTTGATTGTGGATTCTACTCAGCCGGGTCCACTACAGTGGGGCAGCTGGAGGTTGTGATGTTTGACGGGGGCCCTACGCGGCTGCGTAATTCGCGTATACGGAGGGCTGGCCATGGTGTTCAAGGTGGGTTGGAGTTTTGATCCTCTAAAAATAATGACCAGCTGGACTTGGACTGGGAAAAAAGAGACACACCACAAGAGCTGCTGCTGTTGGAGCACCAGCGATGGGAGCCACATGCGTGGTGTTGTGGAGCAGCAGCAGCAGTGGTGCTTGAAGCATGCCAGAAATGGACATCGTAGAGTCTGGGCTCGGCCACATGGCTGGGATAGAAACCAGAAAGTGGAGAGGGGACGCGACAGACAACAGCAGAGGGGTGTAGTTGCGACCCACCCCTCTGTCAGTCAAGTAATTTACCCTCTCAGTGCAAATCAAAGTCAGCCCAAGACAAGTTGATGATCTGTTGTCTGGAACAATCTTAACTCTTTGGGCAGACAACAACGTGGCTACAGCCGTGTTTATGAAGCAACATTTTCTGTGCTAGACTATATCCATCACCCAAACATTGCTCTCAAGGACGTCATTGAACTCTGCTCAGAAGTCTGGGAACATTTTGTAGCAGTCTGGTAGCTGTAGAAACATTCCACAGGTGTGAGCTGTTGGCCGTCTGGTGGAATCAGACATCACTATCAACTCCACAGTGACACAGTTTGACACAATCAAATCTGATCCTGTGCAGAAACTCAGAAATGTCCCAAGTTTGTCCTCGTCAAATTCTCGAACATACCTTCGGGTGACGATCAATTTGTGTTTACTTTGCTGTCAAACTGTCTGAGAACCTCAACACTTTTAACACCTTCTTAGACGTTGGCTTAAGGTTAGCATACATCTCTGTCAGGTGTTCATAACTGAGATTGATCCAGGGTTCTGTGATGTCCTTCTAGCAGTGGACAACAAACATTGTCTCCTGCACAAGTTCCTTGTGGGAAATTTGGGTTACAATGTTCTTGTAGGGTGTCTGCTGAGACCCTTCTACTGCAACCATAATTGTCAAGGACTTCAAGAAGCTCGACAGAGGAGAAATCTTCCAAAGCTTGTTTTAGGATTGGTGGCTCACAAACTGAAGAAAGGCTTCTGTCAAGTCACTGGACACTGCTCCAAAAAACACCTCCAAAAAGGGGGTGCAAGCTAAATGGGAAGATAGTGGTAATCTTGGTATCCTCTCAGGAGAATTCTGCCAATGGCTTTCCAAGTATCAGCCTTAAAATCATGGCTGATGAAGGGTAATTTCATTGTTGTCCCCAGTGTGCAGCAGTTGTAGAATTCATGGCAAAAAGCACTGTAGACATCTCTAAGAACTCCCAACCTAATACCAGCTTCTTCTGTGTTATCAGTGAGCAGTCGCGTTACTTCCAGTGGTGTGGTCAGAATGTCTGGATCAGAAAAGGCTTCAATGGTGTCATTACAGAAGTGTTCATGGTGTATCGTGTTTGTCTGAGCAGTATGGACAGATGCATCAGGCTCATATAGAAGTTTGTCCTCTGGCTCAAATTCAGCCTCTGGGTCTGGGCCAAATGCATTTTCAGGGTCAGAGTTCTTATGAAGTTCAGCTATTTGATCTGGCAGAAAGCTTAGTTTGGTTTAGTGTATTCTGGCTGTTTCAATTGTCCAAGTGTTTGGTGTTTATCTGGAATGTTGTGAAGTTTCCGGCTCCTCTTCCATTTCTTTGTTTTGTTTTCTTAACTCTTAACTTTTTCACAGTTTCCATACAGACCCAGTTTTCGTTCTGAAACTGGCGTTTGGTTTTTGTAAAAATGTTGGTTTTGCACCATGGCATGACCTGAACATTAGACTCAACACGTGCCAGCTGAAGCTTGAGCTACATCTGGTCCTGAGTTGCAGATGTCTTTTTCATGCTCCCCATTTTAGGGATCACATATTGTAGATGTAGTTTACATTACATATGATTTCACCACATATATTTTTCAATTACATATGATGCATCATTTATTAACATTTAGGAAATATGACTAAATGATCCATTTGAATTGATTTATTGTACATGTGCCATGGTTTTCACTAATATGGAAACATATTTACATTGTTACCAATTATCTTATAAATCTGTATAAATCCGTTCTTACAATGCATTTAGACAAACACACACTTCATAGGTGACAACAGCATTAAGTTAGTGCCTCAGAAACATATACAGCTCATTCCCACTAGAGAGAAACATGAAAAGACTTTGATCTTAATCAAATATCACTATTCTAGTTATGCAAGAGATTTAAGTTTTAATATCTACAAGCTAAAACTCATTGAAACACAAATCCAGTCAACCTCCTAGCTGATAAGGTAACACAATGTTATTTTCTAAAATCAAAATACAATTCTCTATTATTAAACTCTAATTTTAATCAATGCTGTTCTGAAGGGTGGACTGAGGTGTTGTTCTGAAGTTCGCCTCTAGAGGGCGCGGCCGTTTTTTGAGTTGATGGCATCGTCATTGTAAACAGAGGAGAAAATGGCGATGTTTCCAGAGAAGTTCACTTTTATTAGCCTGATTGTGGTTCCATGAGAGCGGTGAGCCCATTTTCTGTGTTTATATTAGGGGAAAATATGTTTGTTTATTGGTGTGGACATTTTCTGCAAACCTAACAAGTTAAGCTAGTTTTGGTTAAAGTGTATTGGATTTATTAGTTCCTACTTATGTTTACTGTGGTCAAGCCAGCCGTCATTCGGATCTGCGGTGTCAAATTACCCCCCCCTACATTTTTTGTGCTCACGTATTCTCAGATTTACGGGAATTGAGCGAACACAGCTGAAATCCATTTCCGGTTTTCAGGATTTCAAAACTATCCCGTTAAAACACCAAAACTCATATGTATGATTGGAAGAAAAAAATGTGATATTCCTATGTTAACAAAATAAAATATATTTTTTAATGAAAAAGGCTAAGTGTGATTTGGTAAAACAAATTTTCATAGGCAGTTTTTTTGTTCATTTTATAACGAAGGCATATTATATATTTCTGACAGAGGTACTATTTTTGATAGACTGCAGCTAAATATTTTTGCTATAATCCATGACAATAACTACTTTAATTCCCTTCAGGACCATGTTGACTACACAGATAAACATTTCACAGCCTCTTTTAATGTTGGAAATTATAGTTACTCATTTTTTAAAAACCCTAATATTTTATGATTTCACACAATCATATTTTTCTGGCAGAGATGCCATGTTTGACACACTGTAGTTCAGAATTTACCCATAATCCATGACAGTTACTACTTTAGTTTCCCTTAAGAACATGTCTACTACCTACTCTGTCATTTTCAGACACTTTTACTGTATAAAATTTAAATTATTCATGTTTGAAAACACTAATATTTTATGTTATCAAAAGTGTAAATCGTCTTTTTCTGACAGAGATGCCATGTTTGACACACTGTAGTTCAGAATTTACCCATAATCCATGACAGTTACTACTTTAGTTCCCTTTAGGAACATGTCTACTACCTAATATGTCATTTTCAGACACTTTTACTGTAGAAAATTGCAATTATTCATGTTTGAAAACACAAATATTTTATGTTATCAAAAGTATAAATCGTCTTTTTTTGAGAGAGATGCCATGTTTGACACACTGTAGTTCAGAATTTACCCATAATCCATGACAACAACTACTTGAGTTCACTTTAGGAACATTTCTACTACTTAATCATTCATTTTCAGACACTTTTACTGTAGAAAATTGTAATTATTAATCACTTTAAGAAATTATTGATGGCGTTAGTTTGTGTATTGTAGCGTTTCAGGAATGATGATGCCGGTTTTATCAAAACTTCTCATTTATTCGAACAGCTCTCGTTACTGTCGGCCGTAACCACGCCATACATCCCAGAACCACAACACAGGAACTCCTCCACTCTCGCGGTACTTTCTCACCCACCACCTCGCCCCCAGCTCTCCTCCTCTGTGGTTCCATTTCCAACTCCATGCACATTCAATGTAATCCTAACAGTCATACAACAGAACAATTTAACATCTAAACAATAGAACATTAACGATTGTAACAGAACACAGGGACGCTACACTATTTTAAATAAAACAACATTGTGAGGACACATTTTTAAGTGTGCTTGATTACGTCATAATATTATATTTATTATAAATAGGTCCTCCATAGCACCATCAGATGCTGCATGTGAGAATTTGGCAGACCACTTCAGGAGTAAAATCAATGCTATTAGATCTAGCCTTTTAACTCACAAATCTGTTGATTTTAATGAATCTATAACATTGTATTCATCAGAGGAAACACTCAGGGCTCCAGACTAACTTTTTTCACCAGGAGCACAGTGGCCCCTAACTGAAAATTTTAGGGGCACAACCAGAAAATTTAGGGGCGCATACCGTAAATCAACATGCAAACCAAATCTACTAATTTCCACTGTATTACTAATAAATACTTTAATAATAGATGCAGAAATTACAATGTGCTGTTTCAAATTCAGTGTCAGATTTTATTCTGCACTTTTGATGATGCAACAACAGCTAAACTGACAGAACCATCACTGTCATGACAGTACAAATAGGAAACAAAACGGATGGAAATTCATCTTGGTGACACCAAATAAGTGCAGCCAAGATGCACAATAAGCGTGTTTTAGATCACCCAGGTCGACGCAACGCTGCACAGATCACCTGGTGTGAGACATATTTTTGTTTTTGCTCCAACATCACCTGTCAATCATCACAAAAATGTCACCAGAAAGGGGCGGGATCAAGGCCCCAACCTGAGTGAACGCAGCTGGAAATTTAGTACTGAACTGACTGAAAGCTGCCCTGATGACTACAAAACAATGCATTATGGGACATGTGTCCTGATGGTTTTTGTAGTTGAGGGATTAATTAAAATAATTTAAAATACCTATTGATTAAAAAAAGGCTACATACATTACAAAACATTAAAATAAATGTAAAATATATAATAACACACAAAGGGGGAGAGGAATATTAAAACTAAATTGAATGTTAAGGACAACTCCAACTTCCTGTTGTCCTTCAGTCTCGCTGCAGATTCTCCTTCATCTCACAGCCCCCCCCCCGGCCTGGTCTCCACCAACGATCCAGGCGTGGTGCCGGTTCATCTCAAGCACGTTTATCGTTGCATTTTCCCCAACGTGTTTCAGTGTGTCTAAAACTAATGTTGTTTTTGCTCGAGTGTCTTTAATGTTCAAGCTCCCTTAGCTGTCACGCATGTAGATGTGGGGCATTTATTCTCCTCAGCTGACCCGACTCCCGCGGGAGCGGTGTGCTGCCGTAACAGTCGTGCATAAACCGTTTGATGCGCCGCCGTAACCGTAACCAAAACTTAACCTTCCTCGGTTCTGTGTGACCCAGAGAAAAGCTCAGCACGGACTGCATGTATTTAGAAAATTACGAGCGAATAAATACGTTCTAAGGAACTCCTTAATGTGGTCCGCGGAGGGGGAGGGAGGGGGCTGTCAGGTTTCCTGCTTTCAAGGCCTGTCATTGTCCCGCCCACAAGAGTCATATACCCCACTGTGATTGGTTGGTCATCTCCGTGCACGACAATGAAAAAGTGTCATTCATACAAACTGACGGGCTGCAGTAACATTAAGGCGGGGGCCGCAAAATATCATCTTGGGGGCTGCAAATAGCCCGCGGGCCGCGAGTTTGAGACCCCTGCTGTAGTTCTGTCACTGGTACACCAGCCGCACGTTGGAAGAATGAATCAATAGTTCACTTACTCATAGCTCAGACGCACATATCAGGTTGTGATGATATTTGTCTCCGTTTCCTTCCCACAGATGTTAACGCGCGCTCGATGATCTCTAGGCCCCTCCCCCTCCACGCATTTTAGCCACTCACAGTGACTTTCCCTATTCTTCTCACACGCAGTGGCCGCCTCACAGACGGGCATCACGCGAGTGTGTGCTCGCGTTTCACGAGTATGTGCGCGAGTGTGTGTGTCTGCCTGCGTGCGTGTGCGCTCGCGTCTCATTGATTATTTAATTGATCATTGACGTGCCCCTTCCACGTTTAATGTATAAAAAAAAATACGTAGGGTGGGGGAGGCAAATTTACTGGTCGCGCATGTGCGACAGGATGTAAAATTCAGTCGCACACTCTCAAATTTTGGTCGCAAAATGCGACCAATTGGTCGCAGTCTGGAGCCCTGAACACTGGAAAGTTTTGTCCTGGTTGATGCCGTGGCACTTGGTTCTCTCCCAGTTAAAGCCAGCCACCTGCCTTCAGACCCAATCCCCACATCGTTGTTGAATACATTTCACGACTTTTTTAAGTTTGAGTTTTTAAATTTAGTAAATTGTTCTCTTCAGACAGGTGTCTTCCTGCTGCCTTTAAAAGAGCCTCCTCTGAAGAGGAGCAATTTAGATCCTTGAACATTATCAGTTACCTGAAAAGTCTAAAGAACACCTTGGAGGTGTTTCAGAAAGTACTCTTTTACAGAATGCCACAGGTTCCATTGTGAGCAAAGGAAAAGGCCAAACGTCACCCTATTATGTGTACGAGGTTGTTGGAAGGCATCCAAACAAAGGTTCCTCCCCAGTCCCAGTGGCCACATATCTTACCAGTGACCACACAACTTCATCCGTGACATACTTTCTTGGCTCACTGGTCACTGACTTGATTAAAAGACATTGGAGACAAGTCAGAAAAAGACCAGTGATGCTGATTTGTGATGGGTCTGTTGTTCTTCTGCAGTCACTGTCCTACAATTTCTGTTGCTTGAGTCTGCAGGAACTGATTTCCAGATATTTCACAGTAGTCACTGGAAAGGCAAAGGAGGATGCGCTCGACATGACAATATTGCACCGCTGCCTCAGTCATGTGATGAAAAATGCTAAAGATCTTTGCAGAAAGCAGTGAGTGTTTGGTGTTCATTATTTCTGATTTTAGAATGCAAACGTAATTTGTCCTCCATGTGATATTAATAAACCTTTTTTCTTTTTGTAGTGCCCCTGAACATTATCATCTGGCCATGCATGTGTTTGGTCACATGACACAGGCAGAAACACTTCAGGAACTAGATGGCATTGTAAACAGCGCTGCAATCGTCTTTTCAAGCTCGCATAGTGGTGGCAATGTTGAGAAACATTTTGAGTCACTACAGATGGCCCTGAGGAGAAGTGGACAATGTGCAGTTGACATATCAACCATTGAAGAGGAAGACTATATGGTATGTAATTTCTGAATGGATCATTTAAAACAATGGAGAGAGAGGGAGTTGACTAAAGATTTTTTTTTCTTTTTTTTTGATAGAATGACGTGGGACCAACACCATTCCAGCACCATTTTGAGGTCATCTTTGAGAGGGCAGAACTAGATACTGTTGGCGAGACCAATGTTTACTTCTGCCCAACCTTCATCCCAACATTACTGAAGTATTTTCTACCTCAAGTTGCTCTTTGGAGTGGCTTACTCTTGGGTTAGTATTTTCGATTTTTTATTATGTCCATATATTGCTTTTAATTATCTTTCTGTCATGACTAGAACACGGAAGGACCCAGATGCTGAAACCCAGAGGCAGAGACAAATAGGAGAGTGGTAAGTAAGAAGTTTAATAAAGTTCTTATTGGTTCCTGGCGAGACTGTGGGTAACGTGGCCGGAGATCTTGGAGAGCTGTGGCTTGATGCGTGGCGTAGCTGGTGAACTAGAAGAGCACAGAGACTGTGGCTCACGTTCACAGGTGGCGTCTGAACAGGACGGCTGTGGCTTCTGCTGCTCGAGGTGGTTAGATTCAGGTGACACTCTTGGCATGAGGTGAAAACCTGGAGTGCAGAAAACAGACAAAGTTAACTCAGGACTAGACAAGGGGCCAGGCGTAGTGAGCTTCTGGAGACTAAGCACCATCAGGGTTAACGGACTGGCGAAGAATGATGGAGCTGGGTCTCCTTTTGTAGCAGGTGGCTTGATGAGATGAGTAGTCACAGCTGAGATGAATGAGCAGCAGAGCTGGAGGGGGAGGAGTCTGACAGGCACCATGACACTTTCAGTACAAAAAGTAGTTCTGACATGTTTAATCTTCTCTTAGGTGACCTGGGACGTCATGGGCAAGGTCCAATATATAATCAGTTAGCCAAGAAGTACAGAAGAGCTGCTTGTAAAACCACTCAAGTAAAACATCCCCTAAAATATATTAACAACATTTAATTTATAAAATGAATTAATTTATGGTGAGTAAATGACATTTATTTTCCCCCAGAATTATACAAAAGACAATAAAACACAGGGGATAATGGAAAAAAGCCAGTGGGACTTAAAAAAGATCCACTTTCAAAGAAGGCAACTGACCAGGCTGGATGACTTTGTACACAACTACAAAATCACATTAAAGGGACTTCTAAGAGAATACACGGACTCTTTGAAGAGGAAACGAAAGGTAAAACAATTAAAAGTGTCATAGTGTAATAAAAAAATTTAAGGCTACAGTGCCGTGATAAAAATAGCTATCATGTGGCACTCAACTTTTAATATTATTTTGTAATGTCTTTAAGCTAAAGATCAGTGAAATGGGCCCACTTTTAATCAAGACAATTTCTGAAAATTGAACAAAGCAACTAGAACTTTATTGGTGACATGGTCTTTATGAAAAGTAGCTTACTGTGGGAATGTCATGAATTATTACAATGTAATCATTACCTAAAATAGTCCCATGAAGTTCCTTTGGTGCATAACTATTAATTTATTTATATTTTTAAAAATGGTCTCATCTTGTTTGACTACAGACACAGAGTTGATGTTGAGCGGTGGAAACAAAAAAAGCAGAGGAAACGCGGCATTTATGTCTCGCCTCTGACCAAGCCTTTTGTTTTCAAACACAATAAAAAGGTAACTATTTTGTAGAGATATATTATAATGGATTTTCCTTAGTGTCATTAAAGTGATCAATATAGCAAATGTTTGTTATTCACACATATATATGTTTGCTTTAGAGAACACAAAAGAGAAACGTCTCCAAAGTGAAGTCTTCAGACAGGAAAGTGCCTGACAAGGGTGATTCAGACCCAGAACTTCATAAACATAAAGGTCCTTCACAGGTAATGTTTGTTTGAATAAACATTGTCCACAATAAGTTAGGAATATTTGATATTTTTTCTGAAGACCGTTGTGTAGAAAACACAAAGTAAGGGACACCACTGTACTATAACCACCCTATCTTCAGAAACACTGATTGAAACAAAAACGCACATTTGACATCCATTGAGTCAGTTCACAATATCCCGAAGTTATTGTGAACTGTGCAGTTTCAAAGACGAATGTAATAATAAATTGCTTATTATTATCTTATGTTATTGAAATTGTGGTAATACAATTTTCTGAAAATAATTTCCTGTTAAATTGATTTATGATAGAAGTCATAGAATTTTGGTAGCATAGAGCTATATAACATAAAAGTCATAATAATATTTTCACTTTTCTGTCAAGAAACCACTGGGCAATACAACTTCTCAGGCTCTGTCAGCAGCGGACTCCATGGAACATGGGGATCCACTTGCAAACATCTCTGAGAGTGCAGAGGGCATGTCAACCCAGGTCTGTAGAACTTGCAGCTGCAAAATATATATTTTTCCATGTGTTTTGTCTGTACCATTATGTAATCATGATATTACATGAAGTAACTGTAACCCTCTTCTGACAATACCTGCAACTGGCAAGGCATTTTAAAAGTTTCCGTATATTTTATAGCAGCTGTCTGAATTTAGTTTTTTTATACATATATTACTTTTTGTTTTATTTTGTTATTGACAGCTCATCAAGCTAAGGGACAAAGGTGATACAGAAGTGGTTGTTTCTGTGATACCCTCCCAAATCAGAGGACACAACTTCACAATACACCACAGCGAGTTGCGAACTCTAAAACCCCATGAATGTAGGCGAGTAGGCGAGGTAAGTGTTTTTTATGAACGATGAAATATAGCTCAATATAAAAACAAGCATGTTTGTGTTATTTGCATAGGAATACTTAAACTGTTATTTCCCTATTGCTTAAAAGCACACATATACTACTGCCACTAAGTGTAGTATTGAATTTACAGTTAGTAAGTTCAATACTGGCATGTATAACACTCTTAAACATGTTTTTATTCATTTGAATGGCTAATTATACTGTTTGAAGAAAAAAAAAAACCTTAATTGTGCATCACTATAATAACTAATAAATAATTTTAAATTCCAATATTAATACACGTGGTGATGTAAACTGTATGTTACTTAGTGCTGTATATTTTTGGGCAACTCTTTGTATAGTCCTGTTTTGTACTTTCATTATTATAGGGGTGGTGTGGACATTTAGGCATCAAATACAATATTTTTTACTCTAAAGGGTTACAGAAATATTTAAAAATAAAAAAATGAAAGTAAATAAGAACTGCTCGTTCAGAGATTTAAACGTGTAGAGTGGTGTCTTAGAAAAACTTGAGTGTTCACCAAACCTTGCAGTGTAGCCAAGCAATAACTGATTATGGCATTATAAGTAACTAGAAGTAACTAATATGTCTCCATGTCATCTATGAAGGTTATTGAGAGCCTCCTTCATGTAACTACAAGTCAGTTCCATCTGGGGAACACCATCTACATTCTAAGTCACTATGTGGCTGGAGTAATTCTCTTTGGCCACAGAGAAGAGATCAGGAGACACATTTTGTCAAAGGTAAACTTATGAAAATAACAATGAATTCAACAGTTTCATCAAGTTAACACATTCGATGTTTTGACAGTCTAAAGAATGTCAGTAAAGTAAATCCGTATAATTCTATTCAATTTCTTTATACACACACACACACACACACATATACAGTACAGATTCTCTTTGAATGAGAAGGTGTGTCCAAATCTGAACTGTATATAAAATTCATAATAGTTATTCAATCCGTTTTTCTTTGCGTTGCTAATTGCAGGTTTTGTTTTCTAGATCAATTTTGACAAGTATAGAGCCATCGTGTCCTTTGTCAACATAAACAATGTACACTGGAAGTTTCTTGTAAGTACTGCCTTCAGTCCTAAATTCAAAATGTGTCCTCTTATCAAATCTTATGTAATAGAGTTTTGTTCACAGTACACAGTTGTTTGTAAAAAGAATGATTTGCGAAAATAATCTTTAGGAAGGTTTAATAGTTGTTATTACTATTCAATGTACATAATATGTTCTATTTTTCTATTTTAGATTTGATACCAAATGAAGCAGGAAGGGTTTTGTTTTTAAATGTGTCAGTTTATTTAACATTAAGAGAAGAAAAAGGAATATTAGCTGTATTGGATCATTTATTTAGTATTTCCATGCCGCTAGATCAGCGGTCGGCAACCAGCGGCTCTTTTCTCCCTGTGCTGCGGCTCTCTGTGGTTTTGTAAAATAACTATAATGCTCTAAGATTGTTGTGTAGCCTTTAGCACCATCTGGATGTGCGAGCGGGCGGAAGGAGGAAAGCAGCGTGAATGTTTGGAAGGGTGGTGTCTGCAGATGTGAACGCAGACCAGAGTCTGTTATGGGGAGAAGCACCTGGCTGCATTCTGTAGACAGAGGCGTGCCTCAACGTGGGTGAAGTTTAACGCGTTTAAGCACTGTATGTGATTTTTCATCACAGTAAAGGTTGGCATTTGTCAAACTGATCTGGTTTCTTCAGTCAGTAATGATCTACCCTGTTTAGCCCAAAAACATCCTGATCCAGATGAGAAACAAAGTTGTTTGTTGAGAGAAATCTTTTGGATAACTGGATTAACTGCTAGTTTATTACAACATATTAGATAGTTTTGTGGCCTCTTGGGAAATAATTCTCAGTGGAACCCATTAAATGACAGGGCAACCAAAAAAATCTCTTCACAAACTTTAAAAACAAGTGAAGTCCTCCCGCTCACTGGAAACACCGGGTTTTCCAAAGCTGTTGCAGCTCCCTATGTTTACATTTCTGTGGAAAAGTGATCCAAATGTCTTGCCAACCCCTGTGCTAGAGTGCGCAGTTCTTATTCTCCATATTTATATGTTTTAGTCTAAAATCATTGAAATCTGCCTGTAGTGAGCAACAGGAAATCAGGTTCAACTCCCACACCTGTCTGTTCCTTGGAGGATGAACTGCTTAAAAGAATTTAGCTGGCTGTAAATCTCAATAAACAACACAGGTCACACTGAGTGTAACAGTACAGTAGTACTTTTAGAATTAAAATTAAAAAAATCAAAAGTGTAATTATTTTGAACACACCAGTAACATACATGCACAATAAAAACACATAAATTAATATATGGCATCAATGCATGGATGGGTAAAAGGATGTAGGGAGGAATAACATTTTCCCCAAAGTGTTTGATTTGATAGTTAGGAAGAAAGAAAACAATTTTGTGAACAATTTGATCAGTAATGATATATTATCTCTCTTTCAATTGACAGTATTTGAAAGCAGCAGACGGCACAGTTGATTTGGTTGACCCTGCACACAGCTCCACTGAGCAGACTGAGTCGGAAGAAGCAGTGAAAAGATTCAGGTAAACATGAAACTAAATGCCAACATTTTATTATCTCTTTAAATTATTAACACTTGTAGCATTCAATTGCAATTTAAAAAATGTGTTGGTGACAATGTTTACTGAATAAAGTAACTAATATTTTAGGATATTTTAAGAAAGCAAGCCCCAAAAAAAGCTTATAAAGTTGTCCTTAATCACATAGCAATATTAACACTCAACAGTTAAAGGCAAGTTTGAAGACCACATATAAATCCAAAAAAATTCATGTTTCATAGAAATAAGACAAATAAAGTAAGTAACTGTGTTAGTAAAAACTTGATTGATCACATATTAAATGACGATTTTAATCGTGTTTCGGGCAGATACTCGTAGCAGTGTACAGCTAATACCCTAGGGCGGTTCAGTCAGTTAACTCACCTGCTCAGCGTCCTATTTAAGCCAGGTGCGCAGGCGCTCATTCTCTTTCTTACCTTCAGCGCTCATTCTTCGCCGTTCCCCGTGCTCGCGGATCCAGCGGATCTCCTTTTCTTCTACGTCTTGCTGTCTTCCCCCCGTCCTTCGGATGGATGATCCCCATTTCCTGATGTGGGCTTTCCGTTTTCGTCGCGTCTACTCCTTTTTGCGGCACTCGCCAGGTGGCTAGCGGCGATCTCCGGGCGGCTAACGGCGCCCAGCGCGTTCGTTTCGCCGCGGTCGCGTGCATCTGCAGGGGGTGCGCTTTCCGCGGTGTTCGGGTTGTCCGTGGGCCCGGATCTGGAGCTGTCCGGGTCTATCGTCTGCCGTGGTCAGCCGGACTTCTACGGTGAGCGGCGTGCGGTTTTTTCCTGTGTCGTTTTTTTCTAGGCTAAGTCTTGTTTTGTTTACTTCCGTGTATGGTGACGTCGCGCCCCTAAGGACCCTGGGAATTGTAGTTTTTGTGACTCGTGGTCTGTTCATGAGGCACTTCTGATTCATTTTCTGCTGTTATTCTGCGTCGTCCGATTATTGTTTCAGGAGTTGTGGGGTCTTTTCTGTGGTTGTGACGGCTGGCGGTCCTCGTCTGGCCTGGTTTCTCATGCTGGCTGAATTATTTGTGGTTTTTTGCATTTTCTTTGTTGCTGTTTTGTTCCTTAGGTGCTGAAGGTGACTCTTGGCTATCTTTAATTAGATGCTGGTTTTATTATTATAGCGGTTCTTCTGTTTATTTTCTTCGTTGTTGTAGCTGCTGGTTAGTCTGAATGTGAATTGGTCTCTCTTTGGACCCGTCTCTCCTCTGTGGACAAATTCCTTATGCTTGGTCTCTTTTATGCAGCGTCTTTGGCTCATTTTAATCACTCGTTCGTTGCCCCCGCACGTTCTGCATCTGGTTCTGCTTCGCCTGTTTTTCCCCGCTCTGTGTACCCCAGTGGGTCCTGCCCTGGCTCGGGGACTTGCATCGGTCGCATTAGTGAGTGTGTCAGTCTCGTCGCTGCTTTTTTTTTTTTTTCTCGGCTGGACTGTTAATTTGTTATTCTCTCTCTGGTTTGGTCTGGAGGTTTGTGGGGGCTGTGTGATGGATTCTTCCGGGGCATCGTTTTCAAAGCCACCACTGAGGGTGGCCCCTACGAAGTGTTCAGGTTCACGTGACGTGATCTGGACCCGTTGGCGCCTCACAGTTCATCTTTCTGGGCATCTGTGGCCTGGTTCCTCATGCGCCTTCAGGTTTAGTGTATATTTTCTTCAGCTGCCCATGCTGTCTCCGCGATTTTCTTCCGAGCACGATATAAGGCTGAGGATGTCTTATCGCTGATGTTCTCCCTGTTCTGCCTCTATGCCTCTCGGCGTCTCTTGGCATTCAGTTGGCGCTCGACACGTTTGTCGGTTTACCTTTCAGCTGCCGTGGCGGTCCTCATACTTTCCAATTTCTTAGCAGAAGCTCTGTCATGTATATTTGTAGGCAATGGGTCTCCTTCACTTTGCGAGTTATTGATGGTTTCTCAGTGGCCGACTGTCCTCTTTATCCCTGGTCTTTTGGATCTCTGTGTGTGTGTGTGTGTGGGGGGGGGGTTATTTTCAAATCTGGGTTCCATGTTGTCTATACTGTATGGTCCTCCACCCTTCCGGATTTATTTTTCTTCTATGGATTGGATGGTTCATTGCTGCTTGTCTCTCCCCATTATGTCATCTTTGGCTTTTGTGCAGCGTGTTGTTTATTCATTGTTTGGTTTGAATATGATTTGTCACTGATTGGGCCACCTGACATTTGCTGTGGCTTTGGTCCTATGGTCTTCCGTCCTGGGCCCTGTGTTCCTGTTCTGGATTTCGTGTTTTGCGTTTGTTCCTTCCCTCTCTATGCTTGACATAGTTATGTTATGATGACTGTCGTGTCTTCAGGCTCCCTCCACTTGTTCTTCTGAGGCTGTGCCTTCAGGTTGGGGGAAAGGATTTAAGAGTGGTTGTGTTTGTCCGGCCGCCAGAATCTACAGCTCTGATGATTTATAAGGTGTCGTCCGGTTATTTCATCCTTGGAGATTATATTAAGGCTGTTTCAATAGTGAATGATAGTATTGTGTCATCGGTTGACTTGGTTAATGTTTAAATACCACCTTGAGCAATTTCTACCCTGACCGTAGGAAATATATCACTTGTGCTCTCAAGCTTAGTTCAAGAGTTAAATCTTGTGTTCACAAGTCAGTCTTCTATCTGCTTGCTTAAGCAGATGACAGTCTGCTAGATGCTTCCCCATTTAGTGGCTTGTTATACTCCGCCTCTAAATGCTTAAGGTTCAGTCTAGCAAAAATACTATCAAAACCTATGATCCCTCATGGCTCTCAAGTTCTCTTTTTCAGTATCCAGACGCCCTTGGCTAATTACAATTTCAGTAGTCTGTACTTTGTTGTCCACCAATTTGAGGACCACTAATATCAAGTACAAAGCATCAAATCCAGCCGAGCTGTAATCCTTTGCTACGTGGGATGTTGACCTTCCTCATCTACAAATCTCCTTGGCTACTCTTCCCATCACCTACTCCTCGATGGCCTCCTGAAGGTGCGTCCCTCTGAAACTGTCAAAGGTTACTTTTCTTATCTTTGGAATATATAAAAATTGGTCTTAAGACTTTGTGCAGGTTGTATAGTTCAATATCATTTCACTATTGGAATTTGTAATTATGATGGTTTCTAGGGTGCGATAAATCCACAATGGGTCTTACCTTAACTATCTACTAAATTTTTACTTTCTCAGATTTGTTCTTTAAAAGCACTGTTATTTCATTTATCTCAAGCATTTTGAAACTGATCAGTTTCTGGGTTATTTATATATTCTTGTCAAGACTAATACTGCTTTGTTTTATCTATGCACCACATCCTGAGCCTGAGAACCCCTACGCCCCGACCGGCTTCTCCGTTTCCAGGAAGTGATGTCACCCCTGCATTCCTTGATCTGGTGCTGCAACGATGACTGCTCGACGTACCTATTGCTGCACTGAAAGTGACGGGGCGGTGGACCTCCTCTGCATTCCAATGACACTTCTGACTGTATTAATCAATCAATGTCAACAGCAGAATGAATGTAAATTCTTTGATTATAGATGTTAAAAGAAAATTATAGCCAGGTGGAAGCCTCAAAATTTAGGATGTTCTAAGTTGTATCATAGTATGCGCTGGAGCTGGAATTTGGTTCTTAAGCCAATTTTGTAGTATGCCAATGAAGCATAGTAATTATGGGCGTTGAAGCTTAGTAATTATGGGCGTTGAACTCGTTCTTAATATTTGGATGGGATCTCAATTAAATGATGTTCCTTGAGCGCTTATAATTGGTATGCCAAATGGAAAAAATTATGGCTATTAAGCTCGTTCGTTGTACTGTCATTGGGAGCTTCGAAATAATGGATGTACTTTTTTTTTTTTTTTTTTTTTTTTTTTTGTACACTGTATTTATCCCACGAGGGGAAATTCTTTCTCCGCATTTGACCCATCCCCTTGGGGAGCGGTGAGCTGCAGCCGAAACCGCGCTCGGGAGGCGGTAGCGTTAAGGGTCTTGCCTAAGGATCCTCACTGGGTGATGTTAATTGCTCGCCATTGATATGGTAATTGCCCCCAGTACCATTGCTCATTCCCCTCCGGGAATCGAACCCTGGTTTCCTGCGTGGTAGCTTCCCACCTTACCAACCGAGCTACCCAGCCGCACTTAAGCTCGTGTATATCTAGTTGCCACAATGAAGACCATTGGACAGTTATGGCCATCAAGCTTGTTCTTAGTTTAATAGAAGTTCGAATAATGGCTGTTCAGCATGTCATACTACGCCTTCGGGAGCTTTGGATTGGATGTTAAGTTAGTGTATCATACGGGTTGTTGGGCGGTTTAAATTATAGTTCTGCACAGCGTTTTTTTTTTTTTTTTTGGGGGAAGTGAGCTTACGCTCTAAGATCAGGTATGAGTAATTTTATGTTGGCTCCCCTTTTATTTCTTTCCCTCTCTCTTTCAGATAGTATGTTCCTCTAGTGGTTTCCACGAACGGGAGCGACCCTACGGTCAAAGGTGCCGGGTCACACATAGCAGATCCACTAGTTAGCATGTTCCCTTCGAGGCGCTGTACTCGAACGGGGGCGGCCCAACGGTCAATGGTGCCGGGTCACACATAGCAAATCCACTAGATAGCATGTTCCCTTTGTGGCGCTGTACTCGAACGGGGGCGGCCCAAACGGTCAATGGTGCCGGGTCACACATAGCAGTCATACTGGGAAATGAAATGGAAATGGAATGCTGCCGAAAACACACCCCATTTTATTACACACTGATTATACATACACATTTTTCTTCTTCTGGATAATTAAGTGTTGGGGGTTTTGTTACCCGAAAGTTTTATGGAAATCTCTCATGGAATTGAACGGAGCCTTATGCCAAACCAAAAGATGTGAATGCCAACTAAAGTATGTGGAAAATGTCAAATAAATATTTCTTACTGCAAGAGTTGTCTGACTGAAACACAATTTTTACAACAAATTCATGACTTTAGGTGAAATTACTGGGCTCTAAAAAGCACTTGATAAGATGTGTTAGTATGAATATAAAGGTCAATAAAGTTAAAAAATAGAACAGAGTTCACAATCATTTCTATATTTGGATACATTTTTAAGTGGGATTATATGTGGAATAATAACAGTCATGTCTTGTCCTTATACCATATTCTGTTAATTTGGTTATCTTATCTGATTTACCAAGAATATTTTTTTAAATACATGAAAGGGTTGAAAATTGTAAGCTTTGGTTAATAGAGTTTACAAAGTTAAAGGAATAATTCAGGATTCTGGATTCTTTATTGTCATTTCACTACAGGGATAAAAAAAACATTTGTGTCACTGGTCCCGGGCCAGCCGTTTGCAATGTAATTATGACTCGCAGTAAGAGACATATCAATATGATATATTACTATTTCTATGGCTTATGGCACCATTCCTATAATTATTCCACATACATTCAGCACAGAAGAGAACATTTCACAAGATTTTCAGGTTGTCTGTGTGAGAGACAGACGAAGGGTTGCTACCATGGTTTTCCTGAGTTTAGCAGTCTAACTGCTTCTGAGAAGAAAATGTTCCTTAGTCTGGCGGTCCTGCTCTTTATGCTCCACAGACTCCTTTCTGAGGGAACAGAGGGTGTGAGGGGAGAGATCCCTTAGAATGTAGGAGGTTTGTTTCTTGCGTCTGGTTTGTAGATCTCAGTAGTGGTCTGGAGGCTGCAGAATTTTCCTGTCTGCCACTGAGCGGCTGCCATGCCACACAGTGATGAAAGAGGACAGGACACTCCACCACACACCTGTAGAAAGAGGCCAGGACAGCAGTCCCCATCCCAGCGCATCTGAGCCTCCTCAGAAAGTAGAGGTGCCTTCTTGACTAGGCAGGAAGTGTTGGTTCTCCAGGTAAGGTAGTTTGAGATGTGCATGCCCAGATACCTGAAGCTGGAAACCACCTCCACTGCAGAGCCCCTCTGATGTGAAAGGGAGGAGGGGGGTGTCTGTCTTAAGTCCACAATAATCTCTTTGGTCTTCTTCACATTGATGCAGAGGTTATTATCTCTGCACCAGGGTTACAAGCGTTCCACATCTTCCTGTAGTCGGGGCCCCGCACACAGCCCTGGGGGAAGCCCATGCTGAGGGCGATTGGGGAGGAGGAGATGTCACGGATCTTCACAGACTGCGGTCTGTCCGTCAGGAAGTCCAAGACCCAGTTGCACAGAGTGGAGCTCAGTTTGAGTGTGTGGAGTTTTTGGATGACGGTCCACGGTGTGGTATGATTGTGCTTAAGGCGGATGTGAAGTCCACGAAGAGCAGACCACCATACGAGTCCTTGTTCTCTAGGTGGGGGAGGATTGTGTGGACCCCAGTGGAGATGGCTTCCTCTGTGGATCGATTTGACATCTACGCATATTGGACATCAATGTAGTCTGTGATGCGGGTCATGACCAGTTCTTTGAATCATTTCATGACTATTGGTGTCAGGGCCACTGGCTGATAGTCATTCAAACCTGTCACTGAGGATGTTTTGGGAATTGGAATGATTGTGGCAGTCTTCAGGCAGGTGGGGACCACTGCCTGCTTCAGGGAGGTGTTGAAGAAGTCTGTCAACACCTCTGTGTGTTATGTTGAGAGGTAGGACCCCAAAGCAGAGACTGATGTTGAGGACAGGTTAATAGTTTATTCCTCACCAGAGAAAAAGAAAAAAAATCTGACAGGTAGCTGACTCAGGTAGCGTGAGAAGAAAACTGGACAGGGACAGAGAGCAACTGTATAGCAATCACTTGGCGGGGAGAAAAAGAAAGGCTCAGGCTTTTTATAGACAGTGATGTGATGAGGATCAGGTGTGTAAGGTAGACAGGCACCAGGGAAAAGGTCAGCCACGCCCCCTGCTCCACACACGACACTGTGAGCCGGTGTGCACAGTCCTTCAGCACCAGTCCAGGGATGTTGTCTGGTCCAGCAGCTTAGTGAGGATAGATCCTCTGGAGGGACCTCCTCACTTATGCGGGTGCCACACTGAAAGGCTCTTTGCCAGGTGGGGTGGTGAGTCTGGTTCTGCGGGGGGGGTATTGGAGTCCTTAAAGAAAAGAAAAGGTTGAGCGTGCCTGGTAGAGAGGAGTCCTCGGGGCATTGGGCCTCTCTGGTGTTGTAGTCAGTGATGCACTTAATGCCTTTCCACATACTCTGGGGATTATTGTACGTAAAGTATCCCTGAATCTTTAGATATGGAATAAAATCATGCTCTGTAAACTCTTGCTTTTAACATACCATAGATACTCTACCTGAACCCATGTAAACACATTTATACATAAGACATATGTAATTAACATTAATTGGCTCCTATTCTTCTGTATTTTGCCATATTTTGATTAAAGCCCCTAAAGTAACATTTTAAATGTTAAAAAGGCTAATTAAAAATAAATTTATTCTAAACTTAACTATGCGTAAACTTTGCAAAATACCTGTTTATAGTCACTGACACTAATGTTATACCCCAAGATTTAGGATTACTTTATGAGCAATTTTTTGGAACAATGTTATAATTATTGTTGTGAGCCAAGTTGTCACTAAATGAGCTGTTACTCAAGAAGAGTTTAAAATATTTATACATTCTGGTGACAGTCATGTCAATTTATGAATAGGGTAACCTATTTGTAATGCAAATGTTTTGTGATTTATTTTTTGTATTAAATTCATTAATTATATTTTTATTGCTTTATTTGTCTCAAAAGACACTATTTCAAAATGAGGAGAACTACCCACAGTAAGACAGACTGGGTAGATGTGAAGTGGAAGGGGGGGGGTTGTGGAACACCCATTTCAAAGAGATGGAACCAGCTGTGGAGTCATTGTCCTCATGGTAACACATTTATAATATTGTGATACATAACTCTTTTTGAGAAACTTCAAACATTAAAATAGTATTTGTGCATTTTGAATACAATATATGATACAATATACAATATATGTCAGTGCATATTCAGTAAACCATGTGACACCTGAATAGCTTTCTTAACATACTATTACATATTTCAGATGGCAAAAGCGGTGATGGAGGCCTTTCCACAAATGAATTTGGAACAGCCAGAAAGGACATTGAGAAGGAGCGCAAAGCCTTGGCCCTCAAACTCCTCCAAGCTTCAGGTGTGATAAACTATCAAACATATACTGTAAGGCTTTTAATCATTAATAATTATTAGGGCTGTCAAATGATTACAATTTCTAAGCAAATTAATCAGAGTTTTCAGTGAATGAATCATGATTTTCGGGGGGGGGCTTGAACGTAACGCAAGACAAAAAATATACATTGTTAAAATGCGTTAAAAAATTAACATAATTAACGCCAAACAACTATTTAAAGCCTTTAACGCGCTATTTTTGACAGCCCTAATAATAATAAAAAAGTTGTATACATTTGTAATATTGAAGTTGTTTACAACAGTTGAATTGTTTATAGCAATAATATTAGTAACATTGTTTCTTATTTTTCATGTTATTTCCTGCTTTGTCATGTAAGTATTCAATACAGAAACCAGTTGCGCATTGTGTGCATGGGTGAAACTACGAGGACCTGGACCTACCTTAACTGACTGGGTTAGTTATAATTTAGTTTTCCATTTTGGTATATTTTATTTTAAAATAGTGAAAAATAAACTATACACTACATTAATATTTGACTGCTAGGGATCATTGTTTGTTCCTTAGCTTCTGATAGTCTTCGATTTTAAACGTGATAACATTTTGATCTGGAAACGGTTTTCCTAAGACAACCAATCATCAACGCCTTTGTTTTTGGAATTAAAGGTGGTTCTGCTCCACCTTTATTCTCCCAAATTGTGACACCTCAATGTTTGTAAAGCATAAACAATACTGTTGACATCACCTAAGCTAAATGTCTTGACAATGACATTTTTCTTCCCTCTTTCACAGATTCAGTGCGACACTTGTTCTCGTTGGTTCCATGCGCAGTGTCTCCAAATGGACGAAACACAGATAGACAATGCAAAAATTGGAGACTGGAACTGCAGTTTGTGCCTGTAGAATGCCAAAAAATGTAAATATGTTATTGTTGTGGTATTGCATGACTTGAAAATTGTTTGTGATTCTACTCTTGTTTATAGTTAATTTAAAAATGTTAATCTTTTACATTGATTTGTGTGTCTTACTTTGATTTACAATCTATTACATTATACCTTTGGAAAGATCAAAAATGCTTCTTAACCCTTGTGCTATCTTAGATGACCCCACCCTTACTTTGACATGTTCTCCCTACCATGACAAAGGTGGATAAAGGTGGAAACATTTCATGTAATCCATTGAACCAGTGAAGATCACAAAAAATTAAAAAAAAAAGGTTCAGAGCACTGTCTAGTGGGTCTAGATGACCCAACTCCAAACGGTAAAGTGCCTAGGATAGCACAAGGGTTACAGAAATGATAATTCAAAACAATTTGTGTTTGGAATTTCTGTTTATTGTGGTCTATAGCATTTAATCTTAGTATTAAAATGTGCTTAGAATATTTGAATAAATACCTCAGCAATTCATTATTTAATGTAGGTGTACAATATTTATTCCACTTGATTGATCTAAACCAGGAGGTGGTATATTTTCCAGCTGTCACTTTGAGAAGTGTAAATGGGTGCTGTGAGGGCAGAACCCACTGCCCCACAGTTAAGTTAAGTTCATTTGTTATATTTCTCTCTTGAATAAACCATTTCATTTTATTTCACACATTACATAACAAAATTAACTTAATGACTTGTGCACACATGTAGTTAATTTTGTATTGTTTTGAGTAATTCTATTCTTTGAGTTCTTTTGAGGCCTGATGCTGGGGCAGAGGCTGGAGCTGGGAAACTTCCTGATGATGTGGCAGTGGGAGGAGCTGAAGAAGCTCCTGATGACTTGGAAAGGGAGGAGCATGGACAACTTCCATCTGGAGAAGATGGAGGGGGAAGACAAAGTTTAATCTTATGTTTGATTATTGTTTGTATTTTTTGGAATATGTTAAACTTGTTTTGAGGTATAAGTTCAGTTTCTTGGTTTAAGCATTAAATTACTAGTAATTTACTACTTTAGTTAATATTTAGGTTTTGAATGTTTAGTAGTTGTGCTCCCCTCCCTATTGTGTCATTGGTCTGATCAGCCAGTATAAAATCTCTCTAATGTTTCCTGTTGGGGGGTCAGTTTTGGTTCAGTTGGTTTGAGCTTTTGTTATTGATTCTCTCAGTTACATTTTTTGTTAAGTTGACCCCATTTTTATTTAAGCCCATGTCATTTTGAGTTGGGTAAAATAAAAAACCCTGATTTAAAGATTTTTTTTGTCCTGTGGCTCAATCTCTGCCGAGTGGACCCTGACAGGTGCTAAACATACGTTAAAAGGTCAAATATAAATATTTGTGTTTCAATAACTGCATATTTTCACTTTTCTAAAATAACAGTGACTGAAAATGAGGGAAATAACGTAGTTACTATCATGGATTATAGCAAAATCCTTTGTTACAGTATTTCAAACATGTCATCTCTATCACAAAAAGATCTGTACATGTGTTAAATTAAATATGTTTTGTTTTCAAACATGAATAATTCAAATTTTCTACAGTAAAAGTGTCTGAAAATGACAGATTAGGTAGTAGACATGTTCCTAAAGGGAACTAAAGTAGTTGTCATGGATTATGGGTAAATTCTGAACTACAGTGAGTCAAACATGGCATCTCTGTCAGAAAAAGACGATTTACACTTTTGATAATATAAAATATTAGTGTTTTCAAACATGAACAATTTTCTACAGTAAAAGTGTCTGAAAATGAAAGACTAGGTAGTAGACATGTTCCTAAAGGGAACTCAAATAGTAACTGTCATGGATTATGGGTAAATCCTGAACTACAGTGTGCCAAACATGGCATCTCTGTCAGAAAAAGACGATTTACACTTTTGATAATATAAAATATTAGTGTTTTCAAACATGAATAATTGCAATTTTCTACAGTAAAAGTGTCTGAAAATGACAGATTAGGTAGTAGACATGTTCCTAAAGGGAACTAAAGTAGTAACTGTCATGGATTATGGGTAGATCTTTAACTACAGTGTGTCAAACATGGCATCTCTGTCAGAAAAATATGATTGTGTGAAATCATAAAATATTAGGGTTTTTAAAAAATGAGTAACTATAATTTTCAACAGTAAAAGAGGCTGTGAAATGTTCATCTGTGTAGTCAACATGGTCCTGAAGGGAATTAAAGTAGTTATTGTCATGGATTATAGCAAAAATATTTAGCTGCAGTCTATCAAAAATAGTACCTCTGTCAGAAATATATAATATGCCTTCGTTATAAAATGAACAAAAAAACTGCCTATGAAAGTTTGTTTTACCTAATCACACTTAGCCTTTTTCATTAAAGAATATATTTTATTTTGTTAACATAGGAATATCATATTTTTTTCTTTCAATCATTCATATATGTTTTGGTGTTTTAACGAGATAGTTTGATATCCTGGAAACCGGAAATGGATTTCTGCGTTCGCTCAATTCCCGTAAACCTGGGAATACGTGAGCACAAAAAATGTAGGGGGGGGGGGGGTAATTTGACACCGCAGATCCGAATGACGGCTGGCTTGACCGCAGTAAATGTTTTCTGGGTATAGTTTGAGTATTAATGCTATAGATGTTTGTGGAATGTTTGTAATGTGCAGATATAACAGGCTAAGTGCTTATTATTAAGACTTATGCTTTTGGGTTTGGTTATTGAATTTGTTTAATTATAATTGCATTATTTCTTTTCTTTATTCTGTTTTAGAACCACACACAAACGGATTTCATTTTCTTTGTCAGAGGTCCTGGGAAACAGGCTGAGACATTGGCCTGAATTTTCTAAAAAGGTCTCAAAAAGTCTTCAATTGAACTTGAAGAAACTTCCAGGAACCCTGATGTGAACTCATTGAACAGATAACATTCCTGCTCTGTTCTACATCTGGTGATGGAAAGCAGAAGCTGCACACAATCAGAAATATACATACAAGACTGTAAATCTGAATCCAGATTAAAGCAGAAACAGAAAAGGTCATCATCTGGTCTGTCATTGCTTGGAGATTAAACACACTTGACCAGTTTGCTCTCTGTGATCATCCAGAACCCAAAGTAGAGACGGAAGTCTTCCTGTGGGTGAGCCTCACATGACCACCCACCTCCAATAGAAACAGAGAGATGCTCACCTCTGTCCTGTACAGTGACAGAAGTTACTTTTATGCACACACACACACACACACACACACACACATTGCTCTAACCTTTACTGAATATAAAAATGATTAAAATGATCAGAATCAAGCATATAAATGTCATGTTTAGCACAGATTTGTGTTGTGTTGCTCTTTTTGTAGCACATATCAGTGGTGTGGTCCAACAGCCTTCATCTTTTCCTGAAGATGATGGAACCACATCAAGAAAAAGGAAATGCTCTGCTGAAGAGGTGCCTGCTGGGAAAAAGAGAAAACTCTCTCAGGTCAGCAGCAGCCCAGAACCAGAACCAGAACCACTTGACTCAGAGTCTGACAGCAGTAGGATGATTAGAAGACTATCTGTTGTCTCTCACTGTTAACAAACTGATTACTGTGCAAAATATTTGACCTTTGAAGCTGATTTGGACTCAATCTGACAGGAGGATCATTAAAAAAGTGGAAAAAAAAGATTTTCTTTAAATTATTATATGTTGGAGAAGCCTTTTCAGAGCGTAAAAGATCTTCTTTAGAGGCCAGAAGATCTTCTTCACAAGGAAAAGGCTCTGGTTCATGGACAAGATGGATGAACCTGTCTTCATTTGAAGATTCAAGCAGCGAAACAAGTGAGGATGAAGCAGAGACCAGCAGTGGAGACCCATTGGAAGGTGACAATAATAGTCAGGTTGGAGCAGCTCTAGATGGAGCAGATCAGGAGGGAAACTCTCCCCAAAGCTCTGTTTGTGTCCTACAGGTAGAGATCAAATCCATTCCAGCTGAGAACGTGTCTGGAGAAGCGGTGAGTTCAGCTGCAGTCACTGCTGCTCACCTGAAGTCTTCTGACCCTCATCTGACACTTTTCTGGCCTTTTGCAGGCTGATGGTGGGAAGCAGCTCCCCACTGAGGTAGCCATCATGCTGAAAGCAGCTGATGGAAGAGATGGACCCGTGGATCCTCAGCATCCGTATCCCTGCTGGATTTCTACGAGCTGGAAAACCATTGAATCCTGCTGGTAGAGAGACCAAACCCCGTTGAGTTTGTCTGTGCAAAAGAAAGGGAGCTTAGAGGAACAAGAGACCAAGGTAGGCTGGTTCTGACATGACGGCCTGCTCACAGCGGCTCTTTGTTTTCTCTTTCTGCCTCTGAGAAGGTCACGTGAGCGCCCTAGACTAAGAACACCCGTTTCTGCGTACAATTAATGAAGTTTGCCTAATATCCTGTCACCTTGCTGCTACGATGACTGTATGTTGCGCTCATGGCCGGCCCTCCCTATAAGTGAATTATGCAGCCGCGTAGGGCCCCCGTCCCCACCAGGGCCCCGAAGTGGGGAAAAGATAGAAAATCTGGCAACCCATTTCATAGCACGTCCGTACCAAAGAGCGCTCTGAATGTTGTGCAAGAGAAAGTTGCTCGCGCTTTAATGATCCCCCCCTTCAACACACCTGAACCAATCTGGCAACCCAAATAATGAGGTTACGCCACTCTTAGCAACGATTGGTCTGAGCATGGCACAGTGTGCACATACGAGCGCATTTTGTTTTAGTAAAGTTGGGAAAAAGAAAAAAAAAACAGTGCATTTTGTCCCACTGATCAAAGCGACAACAAGAGAACTTCATGCTACAGAGACTTTATCCATCAGGAGCTGAGAAAAGTTGAAGAACTTCAACATCAACCACAAGGTAAGTTTGGATCATGTTGGGCTCGTATTTTTACATTGTCCTGCCTTTCTGTGCAGCTGCATGATTTACGTAAAATACTAATCGATTCGAGGTCAAGTTTGTACATAAACGGCCCCGTTTGTCGTAGTTAATTTCCAATGGGAAACTTGAAAATAATTCTGATTCCCAAGTTTCCAAAATGAGGTCAGACATGACCTTCTAAAACGGTGGAGAGCAGAGAAAAGTAAATAATGATAATGGAATGATGGCTGATAAATGTTTTAACTCACGTTATTGTGTAATTATTTGCTAACACATATTTAGTGCGATCTGCATTTTCCTGTTTTATGTCAGTATAAAAACTGCTGTTACTCTGTTATATATATATAAAAAAAAAAAAACGCCCCTCTCACCCTCCGCGGGTGGTTTCTCCTCCAAGCTCGGGTCCTCTACCAGAGGCCTGGGAGCTTGAGGGTCCTGCGCAGTATCTTAGCTGTTCCTAGCACTGCGCTTTTCTGGACTGAGAGGTCTGAGGTCTTTCCAGGTATCTGTTGTAGCCACTCCTCAAGCTTGGGGGTTACTGCCCCGAGTGCTCCAATTACCACAGGCACCACCTTCACCTTCACTTTCCAGGCTTTCTCCAGTTCTTCTCTGAGTCCCTGGTATTTCTCCAGTTTCTCATGTTCCTTCTTCCTGATGTTCCCATCGCTTGGCACTGCCACATCCACCACAACGGCTTTCCTCTGTTCTTTATCCACCACTACGATGTCTGGTTGGTTCGCCATTACCATCCTATCAGTCTGGATCTGGAAGTCCCACAGGATCTTTGCCCTCTCATTCTCTACCACCTTCGGAGGTGTTTCCCATTTTGACCTTGGGGTTTCCAGTCCATATTCTGCACACATGTTCCTGTATATTATTCCAGCCACTTGATTGTGCCGCTCCATGTATGCTTTACCTGCCAGCATCTTACATCCTGCAGTTATGTGCTGGATTGTTTCAGGCGCCTCTTTGCACAGCCTACACCTTGGGTCTTGTCTGGTGTGGTAGATCTGAGCCTCTATCGCTCTGGTGCTCAGGGCTTGTTCCTGAGCTGCCAGGATGAGCGCTTCAGTGCTGTCTTGTAGGCCAGCCCTTTCTAGCCATTGGTAGGACTTCTTGATATCAGCCACTTCAGTTATGGTCCGGTGGTACATCCCATGGAGGGGTTTGTCCTCCCATGAGGATCTGTCCTCCAGCACTGTATCCTCTGCTCTCCATTGCCTGAGACATTCACTGAGCACACTGTCAGTTGGGGCCTTGAGCTTGATGTATTCATGCATCTTGGATGTTTCATCCTGGATAGTGGCTTCTACGCTCACTAGTCCTCGGCCTCCTTCCTTGCGGCTAGCATACAGTCTCAGAGTGCTGGATTTGGGATGGAACCCTCCATGCATGGTGAGGAGCTTCCGTGTTTTAACATCCATGGTCTGTATCTCTTCCTTTGGCCATCTTATTATTCCTGCAGGGTATCTGATAACTGGCAGTGCATAGCTGTTTATTGCCCGGGTCTTGTTCTTGCCATTGAGCTGGCTTTTCAGGACTTGCCTTACTCGTTGAAGGTACTTAGCTGTTGCAGCTTTCCTTGTTGCCTGCTCCAGGTTGCCATTTGCCTGGGGAATTCCAAGGTACTTGTAACTGTCCTCAATGTCTGCTATTGTTCCTTCTGGGAGTGAGACCCCCCCTGTGTGGACTACCTTGCCTCTCTTTGTCACCATCCGGCTGCATTTCTCGAGCCCGAATGACATCCCAATGTCATTACTGTAGATCCTGGTGGTGTGGATCAGGGAGTCAATGTCACGCTCGTTCTTAGCATATAGCTTGATGTCATCCATGTAGAGGAGGTGACTGATGTTGGCCCCATTTCTGAGTCGGTATCCATAGCCAGTCTTGTTGATTATTTGGCTGAGGGGGTTCAGACCTATGCAGAACAGCAGTGGGGACAGAGCATCACCTTGGTATATCCCACATTTGATGGACACTTGTGCAAGTGGTTTCCCATTGGCTTCAAGGGTGGTTTTCCACAGCTTCATTGAGTTTCTTATGAAGGCTCTTAGAGTCCTGTTGATGTTGTACAGCTCCAAGCATTCAGTGATCCATGTGTGTGGCATTGAGTCATAGGCCTTCTTGTAATCAATCCAGGCTGTGCACAGGTTGGTGTGTCGTGACCTGCAGTCTTGGGCGACTGTTCTGTCGACCAGGAGTTGGTGTTTGGCTCCTCTGGAGTCTCTACCAATGCCCTTCTGTGTGTTACTCATGAATTGATCCATGTGCCTATTTATCTTGGTTGCAATGATGCCTGACATGAGCTTCCATGTTGTGGAGAGACAGGTTATTGGCCGGTAGTTGGATGGGACTGCACCCTTTGAGGGATCCTTCTGGATTAGGATCGTTCGCCCTTCCGTTAGCCATTCGGGGTGAGTCCCATCTCTTAGCAGCTGGTTCATTTGTGCTGCCAGGCGTTCGTGGAGTGTGGTAAGCTTCTTTAGCCAGTAGGCATGTATCATGTCAGGGCCCGGTGCTGTCCAGTTCTTCATACCTGAGACTCTTTCTTGGATGTCTGCCACTGTGATGGTTACTGGATTCTGTTCAGGGAGGTTGCTGTGTTCTTTTCTCAGAGAGACCAGCCACTGGGCATTGCTGTTATGTGCTGTCTCTTTCTCCCATATACTTTTCCAGTACTGTTCAGTTTCTAGCCTTGGTGGGTCTGCTCGGCTGTTTTGACCCTGCCACTGAGCGTACACTTTCGCTGGTTGAGTTGCGAACAGCCTGTTTATTCGTCTGGCTTCATTGTCTCTTGTGTATCTCTTTAGGCGGCTACTCAAGGCTAGGAGCCTTTGTTTGGCAGTTTCCAGGGCTTCAGGTATGGGCATCTGGCTGTATCTCTTAGGTACTTGCTTTCTCATTGTACCTCTTTGAGCCTCTGTCAGCTTACTCACATCCTTCCGAGTCGCCTTGATTTTGGCCTCTAAGCGTTGCTTCCATGGTGGGTATTGTTTTCTTCCATGGTTGCTCTTATAGCCAAGCATCTCAAGGATCACTGCTGCTGAAGTGTAAACCAGTTCATTGGTTTCTGTGATGGTTGTGGTTGGAATTGCCCTCAATGCTTCATTCACAGTTTCCAGTAGACTTTCAGGCAGTACATCACTTAACCGTTGTAGCTGGTGTCGGGGTTGCCTAGTGTTCATTCTAGACATGATCTTGTCTTTCAGGTCAGTTGCTGCCTCGCTCAGCGTAACTGTGGTTGTTGGGGCTGTGTACCCAATCTCAGGGTGTGAGTGTGGTATAACCTCCTCTCTGACCTGTTGTTCTGGCTCTCCCGTGGTATTGGCATTGTACTGTATCACTTCAATCTCAAGCTGTGATAGGAGTTGGCGTTTGTGGATATTCGAGCATTGGGCTACCAGTTGTTTGGCAGTTAGCCTTGATTGTGGGTTTTGAAGCATCCATTCATTCCACATCCTCTGCATGTACCCCCTCTGGGTTGGATTACTTGAGTAGTAGCATCCTAACAGATCCTTGTTCTCGCATCTAGTCCATTTCCGTCTTGTTCCAGTAGCCCACTTTCCATCAGAGTGCTCTGGTCCCCCAGCACCTGACGCAGACCTTGTTTGGCCGGGCGACGTCTGAGCCGGCATGACATGTGGTTCATTGTCTCTCATATAGTGAGGTAGGCATTAGCGTTAAGGGTCTTGCCCAAGGACCCTCACTGGGTGATGTTAATTTTGCCCCATTTCTATTGTTATGGTAATTGCCCCATTCCATTAATCACCATTAATTGTTCATTCCGCCGTGGGAATCGAACCCGGGTTTCCAGCATGACAGTCCTGCACCTTACCAACCGAGCTACCCAACTGGGTTTTTAAAAGTGTAATATACCCTCATTCTTAACATTTAACTGCAATGTTGTGGTTCTCTTGCCTCCAGAATTCGTTTTTTTTTCTATATATATATATATATATATATATATATATATATATATATATATATATATATATATATATATATAACTTTTTCAACAATGAATGTATCTTAAAATCTTGCATTGGCATGAAATATGGAGAATCCAAACTGCCAAATACAAATAAGAAATAAAGGTTCTCATTTATAAATGATAAACAAAATAAATGTACTAATTTTAAAATTATGAACATACAAAATAAAAGATAGAGAAGTGTATAAATGCTTATATTTCCACTTATACTCAAATTATTATGGTACATTTATTTGTTATTTGTATTTTGCACTCTTGGTTTTGCATAATAATGATGTTTTGCACAGTTTCTTCTGCTCTTAAAAAGTACTGAAGGTGGTGCAGCGTCCACATCCCAAGATGTTCCTGACATCACTGAAGATGCAACCTCAGTTAATACCTAAGTTAATAACTTGTAAAGTCATTTAGAAAACAGTGTCTGCAGAACCTTTTTTTAATAAACAGCAGCTGAAGAGAATGGAGCCCAAACTGTTCATAATTAAATTAATAAATATGACCTCATACAAATACACAATCAAACAATAAATCTCTGATAAATATATAAAAAGATCATGACATTGTGAAAAACCTGCACACAGACTTTAAATGAGCCACTATGTTATTACGATTCTGCTATTGTTATTTTATTAGCTTTATCATTGATTATTATATAATAATAATTCTTGTTTTTTTATTTGCAGAAGAAACTCCTGTCACACCTCATCTTCTGCTGAAAGGGAAAACGTTGATGATGCTGCTGGTAAGTTCAAATCCACCCAATATGGAACCTAATCAAACTTTCTCTTTAACTTGTGCTTGTTTTTGTGTGTTTTATTCTGAATAATTCTTTTATTTCATGTCTGGGGTTTGTTTTGATTGTATTCTTGTTTGTTTTTTATGGAAAGCACCTTGAGCTGTCTGTTGGACATGAAAGGTGCTTTATAAATACAATTAATTTGAATTTGAATTTATTGTTTCATTATTACTTGATAATTAGTCATACATCTGTGCAAACACATAAAAGTGAAGGTACTTATTTCCAACATTCTGCTTCCAGCATCACAGCAACTGTTCTGTAGATCTGATTGGACTCTTTGACTTTTCACTGTTTGCTTTTGTTGAAGTTCTGTCTCTGATGTTCCAGAGGCTCCAAGAGAGGCGTGTCTGGAAGAGGAGCTACTGGATCCAAAATTCCACCTTCTTCAAATCCAACTGATCCAGCTGAATGACCAACCACACTCTCTGATCCAGTAATGGATTTGGTGCAAAGAGATCCTTTTCAGACTGAGAAAGACTCTGACTTTACAAATTCCCCTCATTGAGATGTTGTGTTCTTTATGTTGGATTGTTTCATTGATATTTGATTTGCTATTAAGTTGCTGTTTTTCATAATTTGGAGTTTTGTGAATGTCATATGTTGAGTGCCTAAAGTTACATAAAATATATATCTATATATCTATATACATTTGTCATTCATATATATTTCTTTGAATTTAAAATTTGTTTGGCATCACTAAATGTGGATCCAACATGCAGGCAACATTCTGGATTCAATTCTACAGTAGCAACAATAATACATTCATCAATTGTATTCATAGAGAGATCTCATTTATTTTACAACAACAGTTGCGTTTTTTTGGTGCTGCTGATCAGTTAGAGGGCCCACAAATTAAATTTCGCTTAGGGCCCCCAGAAGACCAGGGCCGGCCCTGGTTGCGCTGTTTGTGCAGAACACGCTGGGGCGGCGGCGGAGGGGGGCGGGGTGGGGGTGGGGGGTTGCACGCGGAGCAAACAACAAACAGGTAGAGGGGCGGGGCTTAAACTCACCGCTTATGATTCCAGACACGCGACTAACAGCTGCTTCCTAAAACTTAATAATAATTAATAACTAATGATAGTTGTTATCCGTAAAATTAATATCACTTATTGGGTTTACTGGATTTAAAGAAAAATAAATAAATAGAAAGGAGTCTGCATCAAAGTGAATTTGTTTCCATCATCTTAACTCTGGTGTTTGACAGACAGAAAAGTCTGTTCAAGGTTGTGGAAAATGGACGAAAGAGCAAAGGGAACATCACACTTATGAAGAATGAAAATAATTAGATTAAGTAATTAAATAAATATCCTGTCTGGAACATTCTCATGTATAAAGTAAAATGTTTTGTTAAAAAAACAAAACAATGTTGTTGCATAATGAGGAAATAAAACACTCTATATTCTTAATTTGCTGTTTATTTATTTCTTTTTCGTCCTCAAAAAGTATCAATAAGAGTACCATTAAAATACCGGATCGATAAGCAGTATCAGTAAGAGTAGTAGTACCGTTAAAACCTTAACGATACCCATCCCTACATGTGAGCCAGTTTCTTTGTAGCTCTTGATGGTTTTGGTGACTGCACTTGGAGACACTTTCAAAGTTTTCTCAATGTTTCAGACTGACTGACCTTCATTCATTAAAGTAGTGATGGCCACTCGTTTTTCTATACTTTGCTGCTTTTTTCTTCCCATACTACAAATTCTAACAGTCTATTCAGTAGGACTATCAGCTGTGTATCCACCTGACTTCTGCACAACACAACTGATGCTCCCAACCCCATTAATACGGCAAGAAATCCCACTTATGACTAAACCTGACAGGGCTCACCTGTGAAGTGAAAAACATTTCAGGTGAC
Source organism: Oryzias curvinotus (assembly GCA_023969325.1). Taxonomy (NCBI): domain Eukaryota; kingdom Metazoa; phylum Chordata; class Actinopteri; order Beloniformes; family Adrianichthyidae; genus Oryzias; species Oryzias curvinotus. Next base: position 22,930,862 of record CM043723.1, read on the forward strand.
TTCCTCTAGAAGCTCATCAAGAGAACGCCAAGAGTGCAAAGCAGTAATCAAATCAAATGTGGCTACTATGAAGAACCTCCAATATGACATATTTTCAGGTGTTTCACGCTTTTTGTTATGTATATAATTCCACATGTGTTCATTCACAGTTTTGATGCCTTCAGTGTGAATCTAGAATTTTTATAGTCATGAAAATAAAGAAAACTCTTTGAATGAGAAGGTGTGTCCAAACTTTTGGTCTGCGCTGTATGTATTATAAAAACTTGATCCCTGCTGAATGAATGAATGAATGAATGAATGAATGAATGAATCTCTGCATTGTTATTATTTGAATCAACATCTCCATGGCAACAAGACGACACAGTTCAGTCAGGCTTTGGGTTCCTCTTTGTGATGTCACAGATTGTTGCTATAGCAACAGACCGCTTAGGGACTCTAAGCAGTAAACGCAGACGGCTTTTCTCCAAAATATTTTTTTTTCATGAAATCGCGAAACACAACAGAAGAACCGATGGAAAACTTAATAAAGGGCTGTTTTACTAGTAAAGGTAAGTTTAAAAAGCAGAAAAAGTTGAATTTTAAGATAAGTTCAGGTTTATGATTTCATATATTTATATTTAGCTCATTTTTTAAACTAAATAAATGATCTTTGAAGCTTTGTCAGGGAAGTGGTGACATTGTAAATGTCAAATGACAAACACACAGCTTTTAATGTTTAAACATGTATTTCAATATGCAAAAATTGGCGGTAAAATAAAAAAAAAAATTTTTTTGACAACCCTCCCCCACCCAGAGATGTAATAAACAGCAAAACATGGTTCAGCGAAGATTTGACATGTGATTTAGTCATTTGACTGTAAATACAAACAAAGGTATGAATTGTAAAAACGGAATCTCTGCATTGTTATTATTTGAATCAACATCTCCATGGTAACAAGACGGCACAGTTCAGTCAGGCTTCGGGTTCTTCTTTGTGATGTCACAGATTGTTGCTATAGCAACACACCTAGAGATCAACAGACCGCTTAGGGACTCTAAGCAGTAAACGCAGACGGCTTTTCTCCAAAAACATTTTTTTTTCATGAAATTGCAAAACACAACAGCAGAACTGATGGGTAACTTAATGAAGCGCTGTTTTACTAGTAAAGGTAAGTTTAAAAAGCAGAAAAAGTTGGATTTTAAGATAAGTTCAGGTTTATGATTTCATATATTCATATTTTACTGATGTTTTACATTAAATAAATGATCTTTGAAGCTTTGTCAGGGAAGTGGTGACATTTTAAAATGTTAAACGACAAACACGCAGCTTTTAATGTTTAGTCAGAGATGTGATTTTAGTCTGTGAGGAACATTTATTCTACTCCAACAATTCATTAACTGACTTACTTCTCAAAACTTGAAATAATAATGATAATAATTGAATGAAAAATGAGAAAGCACAGCACGTTATGATAGTAGAAATCGGTGAAACAACATCCAGCACCCATAAAACATAAAAGACTGTAAACAAATAAAATCTCCCTTTCTGACAGTGAAATGTTGGCATTTAAGACTATTAATCAGACATTTTCTATCTCATTTGATTTATAAATAATAAAATGTTATGTGAGTTGTGTGATGTTTTTTACACATAGTTTATAAATAGTAAAAAGCAGTGACAAGCGCGCACACACACACACACACACACACACACACACACACACACACACACACACACACACATTTGCTTACCTTTACTGAGTATAAAAATGATTAAATTGATCAGAATCAAGCATATAAATGTCATGTTTAGCACAGATTTGTGTTGTGTTGCTCTTTTTGTAGCACATATCAGTGGTGTGGTCCAACAGCCTTCAGAACCAGAACCAGAACCACTTGACTCAGAGTCTGACAGCGGTAAGATGATTAGAAGACTATCTGTTGTCTCTCACTGTTAACAAACGGATTACTGTGCAAAATATTTGACCTTTGAAGCTGATTTGGACTCAATCTGACAGGAGGATGATTGAAAAAGTGAAAAAAAAATATCATTTCTTTAAATTATAATATGCTGGAGAAGCCTTTATAAAAAACTTTGCTATAATACGTCAAAAGATACATATAAAATATTTGTTTCAAAATCTGCTGATGTAAATCACTTGATCTAATCAGACTCTGCATGTCTGTAAATGAATCATTTTAAAAGACATTAGAAAAGTTCTTTTTTATTTTCACATTTTTCCCTCAGACATAATTGAATCCTTTTATTCAGGGTTAACTTTTATTTTAGCTACAGAGTCTAAAACATGTGTCTGCTCTTCTTCTCATCTTCAGAAGTAAACAGTTCTTCAGAGCGTAAAAGATCTTCTTTAGAGGCCAGAAGATCTTCTTTACAAGAAAAAGGCTCTGGTTCATGGACAAGATGGATGAACCTGTCTTCATTTGAAGATTCAAGCAGCGAAACAAGTGAGGATGAAGCAGAGACCAGCAGTGGAGACCCATTGGAAGGTGACAATAATAGTCAGGTTTCTAATTCAGTGAGGGAGAACATTCACCTCCTGCTGAATAACTTTTTCCTCAGTCATAACTGAAGGTATTTGGTGTCTCTGCAGCAAAGTACAAGAAGCAAGGCCTGCTGGGAGATGGAGGCTACAGGTCTGTTTATGATGGGTTACCAGTGAGAGTGACGTAGAGCAGCCTTCTCTGTCAATTGTAGGTAAGTGGATTCTCTTCAAAGTCTTTCAATAGCCTCATGTTATATTGTAGACCAAATTTAAATATTTATCCAAGGATAAAAAATTAGAATCTGATTCTTTTATTGTAACTGTGCACTGCACAACAAAATTATTCAAACCTAAATTCCAATTAGTGTGATTATTCCTACTTTTAAAAAGTTTCTTAAATGTGACTGTGGCAATTATGCAATGAGGCTAACGAACTGTTACTGATATCAAGTTATGTTTTTTTTTTAAATACGTACATACATTGTGTAAATGTGACGTAGCCATTAGGGCGGGTGGTGGAGGGCCGGGGGGGGGGGGGGTATGAGGGGGACCGTGCCTTCAATATCAATTGTTGGTTACTGGCCCCTCTTAAAAGAAACTCCTCCCCCTCCAAATAACCGTGCGTTAGCCTCATAGCATGAATGCCTAAGTTCTATTTTAGACCAAATTTAAATATTTATCCAAGGATAAAAATCAGAATCTGATTCTTTTATTGTAACTGTGCACTGCACAACAAAATTATTCGAACCTAAATTCCAATTAGTGTGATTATTCCTACTTTTAAAAAGTTTCTTAAATGTGACTGTGGCAATTATGCAATGAGGCTAACGAACTGTTACTGATATCAAGTTATGTTTTTTTTTTAAATATATACTTATATTGTGTAAATGTGACGTAGCCATTAGGGCGGGTGGTGGAGGGCCGGGGGGGGGGGGGGTATGAGGGGGACCGTGCCTTCAATATCAATTGTTGGTTACTGGCCCCTCTTAAAAAGAAACTCCTCCCCCTCCAAATAACCGTGCGTTAGCCTCATAGCATGAATGCCTAAGTTCTATTTTAGACCAAATTTAAATATTTATCCAAGGATAAAAATCAGAATCTGATTCTTTTATTGTAACTGTGCACTGCACAACAAAATTATTCGAACCTAAATTCCAATTAGTGTGATTATTCCTACTTTTAAAAAGTTTCTTAAATGTGACTGTGGCAATTATGCAATGAGGCTAACGAACTGTTACTGATATCAAGTTATGTTTTTTTTTTAAATATATACTTATATTGTGTAAATGTGACGTAGCCATTAGGGCGGGTGGTGGAGGGCCGGGGGGGGGGGGGTATGAGGGGGACCGTGCCTTCAATATCAATTGTTGGTTACTGGCCCCTCTTAAAAAGAAACTCCTCCCCCTCCAAATAACCGTGCGTTAGCCTCATAGCATGAATGCCTAAGTTCTATTTTAGACCAAATTTAAATATTTATCCAAGGATAAAAATCAGAATCTGATTCTTTTATTGTAACTGTGCACTGCACAACAAAATTATTCGAACCTAAATTCCAATTAGTGTGATTATTCCTACTTTTAAAAAGTTTCTTAAATGTGACTGTGGCAATTATGCAATGAGGCTAACGAACTGTTACTGATATCAAGTTATGTTTTTTTTTTAAATATATACTTATATTGTGTAAATGTGACGTAGCCATTAGGGCGGGTGGTGGAGGGCCGGGGGGGGGGGGGGTATGAGGGGGACCAGTGCCTTCAATATCAATTGTTGGTTACTGGCCCCTCTTAAAAAGAAACTCCTCCCCCTCCAAATAACCGTGCGTTAGCCTCATAGCATGAATGCCTAAGTTCTATTTTAGACCAAATTTAAATATTTATCCAAGGATAAAAATCAGAATCTGATTCTTTTATTGTAACTGTGCACTGCACAACAAAATTATTCGAACCTAAATTCCAATTAGTGTGATTATTCCTACTTTTAAAAAGTTTCTTAAATGTGACTGTGGCAATTATGCAATGAGGCTAACGAACTGTTACTGATATCAAGTTATGTTTTTTTTTTAAATATATACTTATATTGTGTAAATGTGACGTAGCCATTAGGGCGGGTGGTGGAGGGCCGGGGGGGGGGGGGGGTATGAGGGGGACCGTGCCTTCAATATCAATTGTTGGTTACTGGCCCCTCTTAAAAAGAAACTCCTCCCCCTCCAAATAACCGTGCGTTAGCCTCATAGCATGAATGCCTAAGTTCTATTTTAGACCAAATTTAAATATTTATCCAAGGATAAAAATCAGAATCTGATTCTTTTATTGTAACTGTGCACTGCACAACAAAATTATTCGAACCTAAATTCCAATTAGTGTGATTATTCCTACTTTTAAAAAGTTTCTTAAATGTGACTGTGGCAATTATGCAATGAGGCTAACGAACTGTTACTGATATCAAGTTATGTTTTTTTTTTAAATATATACTTATATTGTGTAAATGTGACGTAGCCATTAGGGCGGGTGGTGGAGGGCCGGGGGGGGGGGGGGTATGAGGGGGACCATGCCTTCAATATCAATTGTTGGTTACTGGCCCCTCTTAAAAGAAAACTCCTCCCCCTCCAAATAACCGTGCGTTAGCCTCATAGCATGAATGCCTAAGTTCTATTTTAGACCAAATTTAAATATTTATCCAAGGATAAAAATCAGAATCTGATTCTTTTATTGTAACTGTGCACTGCACAACAAAATTATTCGAACCTAAATTCCAATTAGTGTGATTATTCCTACTTTTAAAAAGTTTCTTAAATGTGACTGTGGCAATTATGCAATGAGGCTAACGAACTGTTACTGATATCAAGTTATGTTTTTTTTTAAATATAGTACGATATTGTGTAAATGTGACGTAGCCATTAGGGCGGGTGGTGGAGGGCCGGGGGGGGGGGGGGGGTTATGAGGGGGACCGTGCCT
>CM043723.1:22937298-23022475 GCA_023969325.1 Oryzias curvinotus
CGGAAGAGGAAAAATCAGCATCTTGATTTTTATGCCCTGCTCTATATTGGAGCTTGAACATATCGTTGCTAGTGCGGCGAGACTCTATGGCTGGCTGCATCAGTTTGGCAGACGTCAAGATGTATGTCAGGGGATTATTGTCCGTGATTACTGTGAAGCTGGAGCCATATAGATAGTGTGAAACTTTTCAGTGACGCCCACTTCAACGCCAGGAATTCCAGTTTATGTGCGGATAGCGAGACTCACTTGCAGACAGCCCCGGCTGGCATACGCTATAACACGGAGCTGCCCGTCTTGGTCCTGATATAGTGCAGCCCCAAGGCCTATGGTGCTGGCGTCGGTGTGCAGGACGTAGGCTTTCTTGGGATGGCAAACCCAAGCACGGTGCTGTTGTGAGTCGGTCAATCAGTGTTTCGAAGGCGGTGGCACTCAGGTGTCCAACGTGCATTGAATGGTTGTTTAGCGTGACTAGGCAAAATGGCTGGTTCCTTAGGCTGACGGTGCTTCAAGTTGTGGCCCTAGTCAAGTCGTTTAGGGGTTTAGCACAATAGCAGCATAGCCCTGGATAAATCTGCGGGAATAACCAGCAAAACCTAGAAACGATCTTAACTCCTTTAATGTCTGCGGAATTGGCCAGGATTGAGAGCATCTATCTTCTCTGGATCGGTCTCCACACCCCGCTTGAAATATATGACCGAGATAGCGCACAGAAGTTTGGAAGAGCTGCACTTCTCGAGGGATAATTTCAGGCCATACTCTTTCAGGCGATGAAGTACCCTCATGAGACGGTCTTCATGTTCTTCGAGGGTGTCGGAGAGAGAAGATGATAAGACATCCAGGAAAACGAGGATTCTTTCAGGTGAAGGTCTCCCATAAACCTTCCCAAGCCGTTGGAACGTGCTGGGATTGGTAACGCCCTGCGGCATCCGGTTGAATTCCCAGAAGCCAAGTGGAGTCACGAAAGCTGTCTTAGGTTTATTTCTTCCGCCATTTCGATCTGGTAGTATCCTGACTTGAGGTCAAGGACACTAAACCAGCGGGAACCTGTGAGTGCTGAGAATGATTCTTCCAAATTAGGGAGTGCGTAAGCGTCTTTAATAGTGTGGAGGTTCAGCTTACGATAATCAATACACAGCCTCACATCTCCGTTCTTCTTTCGGACTACCACGATGGGTGACGAAAAAGGGGATTCTGATTCTTTTATGACTCCTGCCTCCAACAGGTCGCGCAGATGGTTGCGGACAGCCTCGATGTCCCGAGGATGAATCGGTCTAGCCCGATGTTTAAATGGAATCTCGTTGTGAAGGCGGATATGGTGTTTGACTTTATCCGTTCGACCGAAGTCAAGGTCATGACGCGAGAATACCTCAGGAATCTGCTTCAGCTTAGTGATGACTCGGTCTTTCCACTCAGATGGTATTGGAGAATCTCCGAAGTCAAACTCCAGCTCATTGGGTTCCTGGTGATTGATGGAAACACGCTGAGACAGGACCGATGGAGATACGGTGAAGTCTGCAAGGGTAGACAGTGGCATGAGTGTAATTGCTTTCTCTGATGCATTAGAAATTATGGTTGGAAGCGTGTAAGGGGAGTGAGTTGGTAATGTTACCAAACAGCTCTTACACAAAGTCCTCCAGGTAGTGGTTGGGCTGGTTGCTCCAATAAGAACACTCTTACCAATGGGTGGAGGATCAGCACGAATAAGACCCTCCACAACCATAGTGTGGCCAGCTGGAATTTGGATGGGGTTTTTTACCGGCCAATCTCACACATCGTCGCTGGATCTTGAGCTCTCCAGCTCTGGAGCTGCAGTAACTCAAGCAGTGCTTTGTAGCCACTCTGAGATGGTGTGTAGCCGGAGTACTCACTCTTCAGATGCTGCTCGAGTAAGCGGCTCCAAGGTGTTCTCCCTATCAGGATCTGGGAGTGCCCCCTGGTCTGACATCGGGAACAATCAAGGCAAGTGTGTGTACGCCAACATCTACAACCAACAAAGTCTTTGGAAAAACAACGGTTATCAATATATCCTAAATAGGGTACCTCTTGTCCAGCAGCTCCCTCACTGTAACAGTTCACATAATGGTTTCACAGGCTGAGCTGAGAAATGCTGATTGTAGCTTGATACAGGTATGGTCGTGACTTGGGATCCAGTATCCAGTAAACACCGAAAAGGTACACCAGCTATGGTAACTTCTGCTGTACATCTGGATCCAATTAAACCTCTAGGCAGATGGGTCTTTTCACTTGAAGTGGAATGTGACTCTATGCTACATTTCACTTTAGACTGCTTATTGGGACATGGTTGGTCCTCTGCAGTTCCTGTTTGTCCCCCAACAGGAACTCGCACTAGTTTAACGACGAGTTTCTGTGTGGTTTTTGCTGCCCCTTCTGCTTCTCTGAAAACTGTTTTTTTCATGCCACAAGGTTGGATTGGGATGTTATTGCAGTTGTTGGGTCTTATATGTCCGTCTTCACCGCAGTTGTAGCAAATAACCGGCTTAGACCTGCGGATGATTTGTGTGGGGGGTGCGAATGGGCTTACTGTTTTTAGCAGGAACAGACTGGTAAGTTGCTGATTGGTTTCGGTGGTTTGCCCAGCTGTAAGAGTCCGTAGCTGCTTCTGATGTCAGCTAATTGCTGGGCAAGCTGTTGCGTGATGTTGGTTAGTGCGGTCAACCTTTCCTTCTTCGGGAGTATGGGTGTAGGCGTATTGAGCAAGCGCCCCGGCCCTGGCTTTCGAACCGAGGTGCTGCTTCATACGCTGAGCTTTGGAAGCTTCTCTGTCTTCTTCAGTTCGGAGCAACAACAAAAAGTCAGAAAAAGATGGTGGGTTAGAACTTGCGTCGTTTTAATTGTAGCTCAGAAATAAGACTGTTGTCCCAACACCCCGACACAAAACTGGTTAAGAAGGTGTCGATCCACATCATTGCTTTTACTCCTCCCTCTTCAAAGCTGCAACGAGTGCAATTTGTAGACGTTGCAATAGCAGGTGGTTTCTCACCAGCGTCCTGAAACAGCTCCATGAACTTAGCATACAGCTCATCCCCGTCCTGCACGCTCCATACGCAGAGTCCAGGATCTGCAATAGACTTTAGGTAGGTGTCTGGCTTTAGATGTTTTACCATGTCTGCCGCCGGTGGGAAAAGGCTTTCAACCAATCTTTGGATCTTTGCAGATCAGAAATTGCCGGATCCTGAAGAAGAAGTAAGCCCCTTCAGCAACCATCTGATGTGCATGGCCAGAGAGAGTGGGACATGGTCAATGAGTTCACCCGTGACCATGTAGGCACTGCAGTTCAGCTTGATTCAGACGCTGTGGCTGCCATTTGTCACAGTGGTCTGTTGAGAGATTCTCCATCCAACTGCGTCACCATGGTAGAGTCATTGAGCGCGTCCATCGCAGCCATTCCTGACAGCTATGTGGACGAGTTTCCTCAAGGGCTCCCAGTTGTGTCCTCACTGTCCCACTCTGACCTCCGGGAGAAGCAGAGAGAAGACCCCAGCCTACGAGAGATAATCCACCAACTCGAGACTGGTGAGAAAGTTCCTCCTACTGTCCGCAAAGTTTTGCCTGATGTTTCTCTTTTGTTAAGGGAGTGGAACAGACTCGAGCTTCAAGATGGCCTCCTGTACAGAAGACGGCAGGATGGGGAGCGCACCTCGTTCCAGCTCGTGCTACCAGAGGAGTCGAGATCCATGGTTCTTACCAGCCTGCATAATGATATGGGCCACCCGGGGGTCGAGAGGACCCTCGACCTGGTGAGATCACGGTTCTTCTGGCCACGAATGGCAGCTGATGTGGAGCAGAAGGTAAAGACCTGCAACCGCTGCATTCGGCGGAAAGTGCCACCAGAACGAGCTGCACCTCTGGTGAATATCAGAGCCAGCCGACCATTAGAACTGTTATGCATGGACTTTTTGTCACTCGAGCCTGACCTGAGTAACACCAAAGACATTCTGGTCCTAACAGATCATTTTACAAAGTATGCCATAGCTATTCCAACTGCTAATCAAAGGGCAAAGACTGTTGCTAAATGTCTGTGGGAGAACTTTATCGTGCATTACGGCGTTCCTGAGCGTCTGCACACTGATCAAGGTCCAGACTTTGAATCCCATCTTATCAAAGAGCTCTGTGTCATTGCTGGCATAGAGAAAACACGGACCACGCCATACCATCCTCGTGGGAACCCTGTGGAGAGGTTCAATCGGACATTGTTGAGCATGCTTGGTACTCTGGAGCCAGAGCAGAAGAGGAGGTGGAAGGAGTATGTTAAGCCGCTGGTGCATGCTTACAACTGTACCAGAAATGAAGTCACTGGTTACACTCCTTACGAACTCATGTTTGGTCGCTCTCCACGGCTGCCCATTGACTTAGCTTTCGGCCTTCCAGTTCGAGACACGCCATCAACCTCGCACTCTCAGTATGTGCAGAATCTTCGTTCTCGGCTGGAGGAGAGTTATCAGCTGGCCTCCAAATCAGCAGCAAAATCAGCTGATAGGAACAAAGATCGCTTTGACCGACGGGTCAGACCATCTCTTCTTGAGACGGGGGATCGGGTGCTCGTTCGAAATGTGCGCTCTCGGGGTAAACACAAGTTGAGGGACATGTGGGAGGAGGGCGTGTATGTTGTTGTGCGTCGGGTTGGAGATCTCCCTGTTTACATAGTACGACCTGAAACTGACCCTTCAGGCCGAACCAGGACTCTTCACAGAGACCTCCTACTACCATGTGGATTTCTGCCTGAGGAGCCAGGCATGCCACATGCAGTTGCTGTGGACCGACCACGAACTCGGAGTCAGGGAAGGCCCGTTGAGGATGTGGATGAGTGTCGGAGTGATGAAGAGGAGGGGAGGTTTTCTTGTGTGTCGTCTTCCCAACCTGAGACATTATATGTCACTGGCACTTTTCCGGTCCCGCCAGCGACCGGCAGCGCTGCGGTGCCTGCCTCTGCCTTCCTGCCTGAAAGGGGTTTGCCAGTTAGAGAGTCATCTGAGGAGGCTGTTGCCTTTGAACCTCCCTCAGTCCATGAGGGAGAGCATGAGGTTGTCTCTAGTGCCTCTGGGGAGCTTGACGAGGACTCGGGACCCAGTAAAAGCCCCACTGAATCTGTCCAGGATGGTCGCCTGGCAGGGGCATCACCCTTTCCGGCGGTTGCTGAGCCTGATTTAGCTATTGCTCCCACCTCTGTTCCAGACAATACAGGTGGAGATGCCGGGCTGGCAGCCAGTGGGCCTGTTCAGCGACCTGTAAGGGTCAGACACCCGCCTGCCCGTTTGCAGTATTCCGCTTTGCCGCTTGTTTCTGTGGTGCAGACGCTTTTGCATAGTCTGGCTGATGCTTTCCATACGCCAGCGGCCAGGCCCTGTGGCCACGTCGACATCGTCTAGCATGCACCGGAGTGGCATGGACTTTAAAGGGGGTGGGTGTAGCCCAGGTGGTTGTGTCTACCTTATTTCGCCTTAGCTGTCTGTTAGTTTCCTTTCCGCACATTTTTGTTCCCCTTTCTGTTTCCCTCGACGTCACTCTAACACGTGGGCTGGCTGGCCAATCACGGCTTTGCGTCTCGCGTCGTCAGGGCATCACATGACACGCGGCGACCAGTCGCGTATGCTTATAAGGGTGCAGGGAATCAGTGGTGTAAGACGCGGCGGGGAAGCTACATGAGCGGTAAGGGATCAGTCTGAATTTACGTCTCAGTTAACCACCTTTTTCTGCTAAAGGGATTGTTGTGGTAACATGTCATAGGAGCCCTCTATCCAGTCCACAGTTCTGCCATACAGGAAGCGTTGGTGGTATGTGGTTGGCGGAATCTGGTGAGTTGTCTGTTTGTTTGCTAATTAGGCTAATGTAGCCTAGCTTAGCTGCTACTGTGGATCTGATGCAGTTAACATTACGTTTCCAGACATGACTCATAGTACAAACCAAAATATTGTATAGTCAGTGTGGGTATATGTTGTGTTAAATTGCTTAATGTTCTGTCTTTGTCTGTACATGAATGTAGCACAGTTAGTGCTGTGTTTTGTGAACTATGTGTGCACACTATATGTTATGCTGTTTTATGTGTTAACACGCGATTTCCTGTGACTTTGGTCCTGTTATCCAGGCCAGGTACGGGTGGTGAGCTAGACCCTGGAACCTGAACACTAAGAAGAGCCGCGTCCTCCCTCCGGGCCGGTAGAGGGTTTTGTTTTCTTCTTTTCTCCCTCATAATTGACACGCTGTTTCCACTGTTCCCCTGAACGGGCCGACAGACCTTCATCCAAATCTCCCCACCACATCGGGTTCCGTGAGCCACAACGGACATTCTCTGAACGGTGGGCGAGTCTTGTTCTGTGATGCAGTTAAAGAGAAACTGGACTCTTCTTTGACAAGGCCTATCTCCACAAGAGTATTGGTCAATCGGATGTACTCATGCCCAGCAGTGCTTTTGTATATATATGTGTGTGTGTGTGTGAATGGCCATTCCGTGTTTCACTATATGCTATTTGTCACTGTAAATCATCTGCACAAATTATTAAAGGTGCTACTCCATAACAATTCCAGTCTCCTGCCCCTCCTTCCTTGAGGCGAGAACTAGAATCATCTGATCCCTAGCCCATTATCCGTTTAGCCGTTTATTCACATCAAACGGTAGCTCCCATTTGACAAAGGTGCTACACAAGCTTCGTGTTTGCAGGCAGGGCAGTGTGTTCTTTGACATTGTGTGTGGTCCAGAGGAGGCTTTGGACCTTAGTCCGTCCGGCTGCACTGTGTGAGCGAGCTGCAGGACTCAGAAGAACCGGGTCTCCTGGGAGAACTTTGTCTCTGAGCAGAGGGACGGTTTGTGAGGTGGCCGAGGCGGCTTTTCAATGTAGAAATGCCGCGCAGTCCTGAGAAACCATGCGAATAGTCATGTGAAGTTGTGTTACCAGTTGTGTTCAGACAAAATAAAGGCTGATGTTATTTCCACACATTTAAGTGAAGCCGAGATTCAGATTGCGGCATTGCCCGCATCCACAGCCTAATCCTAACCCTTCTTCCAGGTCCGTTTTCCCAAGAATAAAGCACTGGCAACACAGATTTAGAAAATTATGAGCAAACAGGCCCTTAATGATAATCATAATAAAAGCATTTTTTGAAGATGTTCTGGCTCTATGCTGCAGCTTTTGCTTACAGAAGAACTTGCCGTTTCTTCCCCTACAACCATTTCTGGGTTTTTTTAGATAGTTCTGCGCATGTCGAAATGACTTATTCTGACCGACAGTGTGGCGCATGTAAACGTTTGTTTTTCTGGGCCCAAGTACACAGTTCAATTCTAATCCCATCGGGATCGGATCAAAGATTTTTTTTACATTTAACTGCACCTAGTGTGTTTGTCCTGTGAGGAGGAACATCATTAGGAGGAAAATTGTTAACCGCTCTCTTCAGACTGGGATCCTTCCCACATCCTTAACCCTCCTGTTATGTTCATTTGTGAGGAACAGAAATGATGTTCCTGGGTCAATTTGACCCGGTGCATGTTTTATTAATTTAAAAATGTCTGAAACCCAAGAAATCCTAACAAGCAGTTTGAATATTTCATTACTAACTCCATTACTAATTATTCTATCAAAACTTAGTGAAATGGTGTTCCTTGCCTCTAACAGGCAGTGGTTCAATTATTAGATAATTTACTTGTTTTTCTTAAAAATATACATGTTCAAACTTTTTTTTTTTTTACATTTTTCACTACTGTATTACTTTTGAAAGACTTACATATAAACTACAATTGTTTTACATAACATTGAAACCTAATCTTGAAATGTTGTTTTACATACATGCACTGTGAACCTGAAAAAAACAAAACCACAATACAACAGACAAGCAATGGCAAAATGAATTGTTTGTGTGTGTGTGTCCACATATTGTCAGTGTAAATGATGTGTCATCTGGGAGGCACAGACTGACGTGTGTGACAAGGTTCAGTCCTTTTGTGGTTATGCTGATAACACCCAGTTATATGTGGCTGTGTCTCCTGATGACCTTTTAAGTTGTGTTTTAGATATTGAAACATGGATGGCAGAGAACTCTAAAGCTAAATCAAGACAAAACAGAATTGAAATTGTTGGTCTTAAAGCTGAGAGAGAAAGGGTTCAATCCTACTTATCAACTTTTAATCTGAATGTGGGCAGTAAAGTCAGAAACCTCTGTAAAACCTCTGTGTGATTCTAGATACAGATTTCACCTTTGAAGCACATGCAAACCAAGTTACAAAGACTGTATTTTATCAGCTTAGAAATATGGACCAAGTGAGACCCTTTCTCTCACAAGTCAGTGCTGAAATATTAATCCATGCTTTTATAACATCTAGGATTGATTATTGTAATGCTCTTCTTTCTGTTATTAAGAAAAAATACTATTAATCAACTCAGCTGCACGTCTTTTAACTAGAACCAGAAAGAAGGAGCACATGACTCCAATTTTGAATTATTAAGGGATCGATTTTAAGGTTCTATTATTAGTTTACAAAAGTTTAAATAGAACTGGACCCTCATTTTATCAGATGTACTTTTAGTCTATGACCCTCCCAGAGCCCTCAGGTCCTCAGGTGCAGGTCTGCTGGTGGTCCCAAAGGTCAGAACTAGAACCCACAGGGAGGCCTCATTTCAGTACTGTGGGCCTCGCCTGTGGAACAGCCTCCGTGAGGACGTGAGGGCTTCAGCCACAGTAGAGGTTTTTAAGAAAAAAACAAACACATCTTTTTACGAAAAGCTTTTATGTAGTTTTTACTTGTCCACGTGTTTTCATTTGATTTTGTAAATCTTATTTACAAATAATTTGATTTAACTTGTGCATGTGTTGGTTTTTTATGAGTTTTTATTTATGTATTTTATTTTATTTTATTATTAGTAGTATAATTTTTACTATGTTTACTATTTTAACTACTACTTTTTATCTTACTAATATATATTTTACTATGGGAAGCACTTTGAGTTGCTTTGAAAAGGAAAACTGCCACACAAGTGAAGCTGAATTAGAATTTTTTCCCAACCTATGTCCTATTGATTCAGCTAATTTAGCAATTAGCATTCAAATTTGTTTGTAGCACAGATGACCTTTTATTCATCCCCACAGCTTGAGATTGTCATAAAAAATGTATCCTGAACAGGTTTTTGCTGCTACAGACTGGCAAGCTATCCAGGGTGTCCCCTGCCTTCGCTTACAAGTGGCTGGGATAGGCTCCAGCAGCCCTGTGACCCTGAAAGGGAAAAACGGAAGAAGATGAATCAATGAAAAAGTTTTTGCTGCAGTATTTTCAGGAAGGCATTTATGTTGTCACAGAAATCACTTATATTTAGTAACTGTCATGGTTTGAGTTTGTTTTGTCTTGGTTTTTGTTTTAGTTCTTGTTCTGTCTTGTTTTCTGTTTCCTGTTTTATTTTGAAAGGTTTCCTGTCTTGTCTTGTTTCTTGAGTTTTACTTCCTTTGGTCCCCATCTGGCCTGATCGTGTTCACCTGTGTCTTGTCTGCCCTGTCTGTATTTAAGTCTTGTCTCTGCCTTCCTCCTGTGCTGGTCCATTATTCTTGTCATGGTGTTCTGTCATCCTGTCTCGTTCCATGTTCTTTGCCACGCCAATGTAAGTTTTTGTTTTGTATTTCCTTCTCTGCAGCGCCTTTTGTTTAATTAAACCCTCTAGTCCCTGAACTCTGTGCCTCTGCATCTGGGTCCTACCGGCTCTCGAGCCACCCCCACATCGTGACAGTATGGACCAGCCATATTTTCTGGACCCAGCAGAGCGGGACATGCGTCTGTGTGAGGCCTACTGCCAGGAAGCAGAACGGACTAGGGGTTACTTGGAGTTTGACCAGGCCCAGTTTGCCTCATATCCCTGGAGTGGGAGCCATCAGGACTTTACTGGGAGCCGTCTTGCCCTGAGGGGGGGTTGTCATCGCCGTCGTCCCCGCCGTCCCCTAAAACCTCCCCTTCCTGTTCCAGAGGTGGTCTGGCACGCACCACATCCCCTTCCAGTGGTGGCCCCCGATTCATCCCAGCCCCGTCATGTTCCGGTGGTGGTCCTGGACGCACCACAACCACGGCCTGTGGTGGTCCCGGACGCATCACAGCCTCCACGCCTGACCGGCCAGCGGGCTCCACGCCTGACCGGCCAGCGGGCTCCACGCCTGACTCCACGCCCTGATTCCACGCCCTGATTCCACGCCCTGACTCCACGCCCTGACTCCACGGCCCCCCGGCCGTCCTCCGGACCTGCCTCGCCGGACCGCTCAGCCCCCCGGCCGTCCTCCGGACCTGCCTCGCCGGACCGCTCGGCCCCCTGGCCGTCCTCCGGACCTGCCTTGCCGGACCGCTTGGACCCCCCGGCCGTCCTCTGAACTCTTTTGTGGCAGACAGAGGCCACTTAATTAAGATCACCTGGCACACCAGCTGCTTCATCAGCACAGGGCTGATAAAAGCCCTTCCCTTGCTGTCAGTAGAGAATCAGCCTGAAACCTGCTGCTTCCAGGTGGAAGGTGCAGCAAGTGTGCAGCGTGTTTTGGTTTGGCCCTAACTAGGGATGGGAATAGAAGCCCCATGAAGCTTGTAATTGTGCCAGAGAAATGAATGAATTAACCATTTGGGGCTTTGAAACTACACAGAACAGTGGCATCTGGGGGTAAACTGGATGTATATTATCTCCTTCAACTAAGCTCCTTGCCATTGTAACACTTCAATGCGGAAAAGATCAGTAAACAAAAAAAAGTTAAACTGCACAATGTGTGAAGATTTCTGTGAGAAGTGCTTGTGTTATGTTGTGACTGATAACTATGAAGTGAGAATGAGTGCTTGTGAACCTGGGCCTAACTAAAATGACTGGGTGGGATATATATGTTATAGATTTTTATTTAAAAACAGAATTTTTTTCCACTGTGCTGGGTTTCAGTCTGTTTCGCCTTTGGCTGACGACTTCGCCAGCCTTGGAGAAAATCCTCTCACAAGGCACAGAGGAACCTGGTGTGCATAAAAACTTAATTGCCAGTTTGTAGATGTGGGTATATGCACTGGCAGTTGTGCTGGTCGCCTGCTGTTGAGCCTCAACGTGCCTGTCCAGCCGGACCCAGAGACCACCATCCTCCTGCTGATTTAAAAGAACCTTCTCTAGGTGGGGACTGTGGCTGTGCCTCAGCTGGAAGTAGCACCTGCATTGCTGTAGCACACTCTTTAGTGAATCGCTCTATGGCCGTGTGGAAAAAGCCTTGGCTGCAGAAACCCAGCTTTTTATATATCTGGTCCAACAAGGTTGCCATTGACAGAGTAGTGACCTTCTCTAGAGCTGAAAACTTCCCACAAAGATTGTTCTTCAAGATAGTGACCAGTTTCTCACCCAGTGGTTGTGTGATCTGACCACATCTGTTCGAGATGTAATGTTTGAGTATTTTAACTATGGGAATGACTTTGGAGGCTGACACCCATTTTTCTGCAGAGAGCTCAACTGTGGCCTCTTGAAATGGTGATAGAACACTCAAGCAGTGGTGTATGGCCTGGTAGTCCTCTGAGGTGAATGGATGAAGGTCTGTATGGAGGGTAGCCAGAGCTGCCCCCAGTGGCTCTCTCTCCTTAAACATATTAAATGTGCTGTTCCATCTCGTTTCCACCTAACATTAGAGGGCAAGCACGTTTTATGGAGAGAAGAAAGTAACAATAACTGCAACAAAAGTAAAATCTTAGTAAAAAATCAGTAATCATCTCTTGAATGAATTTGTGCTCTGGCCTGGCCAGCTGCCGCTGCATCTCTGACAGCTTCTCCTTTGCTGTGGTACAGTATTTAAAAAGACCAACAATCCTACGCCTCTTATTTCAGATGTCCTCTAATTCAGGAGTTTGGGCAAGGGACTTTTTCAACACCAAATTAAGCATATGTGCAAAACACATTATGTGCCAAAGAAGTAGTGTAATAGTACATGCAACCATGTTGGGAGCGCAGTCTCTAACCAGGCCTGTCACTTGGAAGAAAGATTACAACATGTTCACAAATCATGTATATTAGGTATTGGGAGGCTATATTGATGAATAATCTTGTCTTTTATTGGTCAGGCATCTTCCCTTTAAGTGCCCATTCTTCCATGAGGAGATTTTTGACTCAGCCAAGAGAACTGCAGTGTGGGTTTGGGGAAACGTCAGAACCCCCAAGACCACAGAGGCTAGCTCCACCTAGAATGAACAAAATCAAACTGAGATACATAAACCAAAGCAATGCACAAAGCAGGAGATGCCTACCTCACCATGTAACCATGTTACAGCCAAGTAGGCAACCATGTTAATGGATGTCCACATGTCTGTCAGGCTGACAGCAGAGGCCCTGCTAACTACAGCTAAGGCCTTCTCCTCTTTGGCATTGTACTTGTGCTCCATCATTGTCGTCATCATTGTTGGCCTTCCTACTAGGAATTATGTAGGAGGGGTCCAAAAGGTTGTCAAAGGCCTAATAGTGTCAAATAAAATACAGCTTATAATGTACAAATGATAGATAATGTAAATGCTATATAACTATTAGCCACCTTACCTTGAAGCCCTTGTCTTCAATAATAGAAAATGGTTGTGCATCCATTACAATCATATCAACCAATGCAGCATCAAGTACTTGCTTTCTGGACACTACAAAACATACATTGGATGAAGAAAATAAAAAGGCAAGAAATGTAAGAGGTGGGCCTCAAACCCATGACCTGAGGGTGCATGCAGCACTTACCTAACCATTGATTTGAACTTAACCATCTTCAGTACTCCAAACATGTATAATTACCGACACGAGAAAGGTTAAAGGTTTGGTTTGCTGACTGCAGGTTTTCAATGTGATGCATGGAGCGGAGATGTTGCATCATGTAGGATATACCGTCATGAAATGCCAATTCATATGTGCAAATCAAGCACTGCAGCTAAAACAGAAACGTAAGAATAACAAATTTTCCTTTAAAATTACAAACATACTTATACAAGTTTTTGTCTGATGTATTCATGTTTTGGTGTGTCATGTCCATGTTTACCATAGAGGTGTTCCCCAAACTTCAATATCACAGGCTCTTTCCAGACAGCTTCAGATACTTCACCCTTATGCATTTTGAGTACCATCTTCCAAAGCTGTGCACCGACATTGTTAGGAACAGGCTGAGCATAGGCACAAAGGGCCTAAACTCACATTTTCCAGGATTTAAATCTTTGCTTTCCTTACTGAGATGACATCTTTTCATGTGTTTCCAGAAGGACTTTCTCTACAGATTCATTCTTTGAACCTTTTGGACACAGGAAGGCCTTTGAAACTTCTGGCTTATCTTTATGCTTTAATTATAAATGGAAAGCATTTTTTTTTTAAAGGTTCAGAACCAAAAACACAGTAGAGGGTCTTGTTGTAGAGACGTCTACCATCTTCTTTTTTCTTCTGGGTCATAACCACAACAGAGTCATCATCTGAGGAGGCTTCCTGCTCTTTTTCAGCTGGTGGACCAGGCTGGGACATACCTCTTTTCCCTGTTTCTTTCCATTTCTTTCTTTGTGTGTGTCTGGTGGGCTGTACAGCTGTCTCTTCATTTGTAGATCCTTCACTCTCTGTTTGAGGGATATATTCTTCCCCCCTGCCCTGCCAGAGGAGGATGGAGACTCTTCAGACAGACCCATCAATTTCTCTGGTAACCGAAAATAAAAAATGTAAGAGATGAGCATTTTTTCTCAAACATTTAAATAAGGCTAAACTAAAACATTTATGTGAACATACTAAACATACTAAACTTTGTTTTGTAATCATTATCAATCAACTCCCCTGGATTGTTACTTCTCCAAATATAGTGATGGCAGTTTATGTGTTTAAAGTAAAACTCATCAAGAAAAAGAAAAAAGCTGCATGACATTGCTATTGTAAAATGTTCTGGTCACAGGTTTCAGTCTTGTTCCCAATTTCCTGGAGATATAAACACTGCATAAACTTTCCCGAAAAATAGAACACAAAACATACAATTACGCTGTTGGTTCTCTTTAATTCTGGCACTGTGAAGTCTTGATTTAGTCCTGTTGGTATTTGGTCAAGGATGACTGTGCTGTCAGTAGAGCTGTGCTGTTTTTCCTAAAAAAAAAAAAAAAAAAAAGTTTTGTTAAAAACGTGTCCTGATAACAGTAAATTAAAATGACCAGATCCAATCAACTGACCTGTTGGTATTTATAAACTCTATGTCTACATTAAAAAAAAAAAAAACCTCTAAAATTACGACTAAACTGTCCCCTAAAGTGACTTGTCATGTTTATCAGTTTAAAAACATGAAGATCCTTTGATTTTGTCATAAAGCTTCAGTATTACAGTTTTTCCTGATAACAAGAAAATATGCTGATATATGAGATTGGCTGACAGAGAAGCCCGCCTACTTCCTTCAGTCCATCACAGCATCTGGTCTCTGAGGGGAACCTCACAGATGGACACGGTACGGAATCCCCATGGGTGGCAGGAACTGTCACCGCAGGAAGTCGATCCTAGAGCTTTGTTCTTCACACGTGAACGGACGCCTGGAGGGGTTTCCACAGCTACAGTACCAGAGATAGTTAATGTATGGCCCATGTCAGACCTGCAACCAAATGGCCTTAGAAGATCAAAGACGGTTTCTCCTGAAGGGGGGATGAGATTGGAGCTGCATTCCTGAAACCCCTCCCATATGCAATTTAAGGAAGCTTCTTCAAAGTACATAGGATGTTAAAACACACACACTTCAGCAAATGACTTATCTTCTATGTAATAAAATTTAAGACTGACAACCCTAATGAAATTACCAAAAATATAAATTCCTTCAGTTCCCTGTCTTGACCTCATGAAGTGAGGTCACATAAAAACACATACTACATCATACAATAACTAAACATTTCAGCAGGTCCAGCTGTGGTTGTAAGCCCTCACATTCTGCAGCACAATCAATATATGGGATTTTTAAATGGGGTGGATGATTGATGCAATGAGTGTAGAAGCAAATTAGGAGAATACAAAAATGTAAATTCGAAATAAAAAATAAAAATGCAAATTAAAATTATTTAAAAAGTAAAAATATAAAATATAAAGACAATAAAAATAACACTTCCTGTAAGAAAAAGAACACCTAGAATTAAGGGAGAAATGGAGAGATGTTAGGACAAAACAAAATCATACAGGGGATGAAAGAAAAATAGAATTGTCAAACATAACAGCAAGCTTTCATGCATTCTGGCCAAATGAGAATAGCAATATTCTGTTAATATTAGTTAGTTAGTTGGTTAGTATTGCAACAAAATCCAAAAGGTCATTCAGGTTTTTGACCACTCACGTCCTCCTCCTGCATGTCCCACAAGCTCTGGCAAGCTTGGACCTGGCCCCCTATGGACTTTTCAATAAGCCTGGTAAGTATTCAATCTGACACATGTGATACAACAAAACGGCTGCAAAAGAGCTTGGGGTGCCTCCCCAAGATGAGTCTGCTCTGGATCTGAATATTTATTTAGGTTAGGATCAGGAACTTAAAAAATAAAGTAATAACAAAAACAATACTAGAACAACAAAGACAAAACACTATGAGACAAGAATAAAATCACGCATGCGCAGAAGAGGAGCAATATGTGGTGGAAAATGTCCACCACGTTTTCCTCTCCAAGGTCTGCTTTTCCTCGTGCTGTTTTCATGGAAAACATAGGTGGGAGTATGCAAATTCAAACAAAGAGAAAAGTTTATTATGGGCTGTCATCTAATGACCTATTTGGTGGATTCTAACTCCAGGACAGTGTACAATTTCCCACTTCTCCTTGCTGTGTATGAGAAAACCAGATGAACAGACACACAAAACTCTGAAAGGTAAAAAGGTCAATCTCTTCCTAGACAAACGATGATAATTGAAACGATAATAATTTAACACAATTTCCTTCAAAGAATCCCTGAGACCTCTTTCCAGCTCCACCTCCCTGTCTTGGCCTGGGAAGAAATCCCAGGACATTAGTGGAGCGAAACAATGTAGATTAAAACAAAGATAAGGCACAAACACATAAAACAAAAGAACTGGAAATTAAAAACATAAAAACAACAAAGAATTTTTTGTGCACCGGTAAGGTGAACAGGCGTTCTGTCCACGTTCCTGTGAAGGCAAGATAATAATGTGAAAAAATGAAACTACTTAAGGGGGACCATGTGTTCCATAAAACAAAGAAGAAAGTGTTTATCATATTCACAAAGACCCAAAAACCAAATGTCCAAACTATTTCCAGTTGTAATGCTACAAAGTAGACTTTCTATGCTCCATAAACATTGAAGATTTAGTTCTGTCATAAATGCGACTTCCTTTCTGCTAAAGCGCAAATTCCTGTTACACTTCAAAACCCAAAGTCGTACAACTGCAACAGAAGATCTTTTATTACTCGCAGGCAAGTTTCAGCAGTTGGTGCTGCTGGCAGCAAGTCATCAAAACACAACCCTCCCATAGAGAGACTTCAAACAGTGATCGAGAATGCCAGGAAAATTGTAACTCATCTGTACTGAAATGCGAATAAATGTCTGCTATTTTCATTTAATGGAATGCAAAAGAAAACGTTTGTTCAATTATTGGCAGTGAACAACACACATTATGAGGCTAAAAGTTGACAGCATACAATATAAGTCAGGAACGGGTAGGCCTAGAGTAATGGTGACGTCATTAACAGCTTTTAAAGCATAAGCCCTGCGATAAAGTTACCATCTGCTTTCAAAATTAGTCTAAAATGATGATACTACAACGAATGCGAATGCTACACCAGAGTTCCACAAACCAGTCAAAGTTCCATCCATCACTCCATCTGCATACTTCACCCTGGGTTACTGAGATCTAAAAGGTCATGCTCCTGCAGTTACCTGAATCACCACTGGGGGGACAGTGAAGTCTGTGCTCCTGCAATTACCTGAATCACCACTGGGGGGACAGTGAAGTTTGAACCAACATAAATGAACCTGTGGACCATGAAGCATCAGAGAGCGTGTTTAACATCACCTCTGGATCTTCATGATCTGTCTTCTGTCTGCTGCGATGTTTGACAATGCAGAAATGGTCCAGAACTCAGGAATTTGTCGTTGGATGAACAGTTAACCTGTACATTTTTATTGAGGGAGGAAAGTGAACATCTGAAAAAACACAATTCTACCAATGTGTTGTTAATGTCCTGCTTAGTCTAATCCTATGTGAGATACAGCTGTGTCTGACAGCTAGTATCATTGCATTTGTGAGTGTATGAATGCACAATAAGCCGCTCGCCCTCAGGGCTAATATATGTCAGTGTAGGTCAAATGCCATGTGTGGTCTTCTATCTGCTGAAATACTTCTTACTGTTAATCCTGCTCTCTGTCATAATGGAGTGTACAGGTCAGACCATTCGGAGGCTTCAAACACAGGAGTCCAGGCTTCAAACCTGAAATTAACTAAACCACCTGGCGTTTCAGGGCCCTTTAGATGTCTGCAGTGGGGGTTGGCTGTGGCGTGCGGCATGGCATCCAGTCTGCTGGCTCCTGTTTTGACAAGACTGTCCCGTCCCAACAGATTCACAGGCGTGTTTGGTGAATGAAAGCATGAATGTTCCACCATCTGGTCAAAAGTCAGTCGGATGGTCTTTTGCAGGTTTTGAGGAGTCATCTGTTCATTTGTCAGAGCAGCTAGAGTGTCCAGTAGACTCATCAGTGGTTACCTTTGAGCTTGAAAAAGACAATGGCTCCTGCATCATCAAGTGGTATTGTCCGACTTGCCACCTCTGTGGTCCTCGCCACGGTGGAGGAGGGCTTGGAGGGGTCATGGGTACTGTTCATTTTTCCTCCAGACCCTCTGCCTCTTGGTCTGTGCATTCTGCTGTTGGGCACCTCGTTGTGGGCTGTCACATGCCCAAGGGTTCAAAGCGCCATAGATGCCATTTTCAACTGCTGTTGGGGTCTCCTGGGTGGCCTGCTTCTCCCAGGATTTTTCCACCCGTTTTCCTGTTTTACACCTTCGAATGGCTGAGCATGACACGTCATTACTGCTGTCTCTGAGGGCATCCAAAGTCAAAATTCATGTTAGTTTCCTTTTCTTTTTTAAAACACCTTTTATCCTGTGTGAATTCTTTCAGCAGTGTAAAGAATTGTTTTTCTTCAGTTGCTCAACCTCCCACTCTCTCCTGTCCTGTTACTTCAAATGCGCTCTGGGGGTCAGTCACTACTGACTCGGCCCCCTCCTGTGAAGGTAGAGAGCTGCGGGGGATGGATAAACTTCTGTGCCTTTTGTCACTCACACAGGAAGCAGAGGGGGTTCTGCATGTAAATTTATGAGGGTTCGGGGGGGTCTGCTTTTTCTCTCCCATCTACTGCTTGAGACAAAGATTTTAAAAATGTATTAGTGTTCAGTTTTTTCACTGTCGCCAACCCCATGGGTGCAAATCAGTTAATCAATCCCTTTTAAATCAAGAAACAAAGACTAATTGTTTTGACTTACCATTAAGGACTTGCTGTTCAACAAAAAATTTGAGAAGTGCTAAAAGCAACAAAATCTCACAATCCAAACCTTTCCTTAAAGCTGCAAAACATACAAGTGCTAAAATGTAGTAACATCTTTATCTTTCAAAGTTAAATGCAAACCAAAACTAGCTGCTATTATACTGGAATGGTGAAGTCTGCATTACTAATTACTAAGTACCACAGTTTATACTGTGGCTTCTGATCGTAAAGAATTCAACAAGGTGTGAATTTTCTGGCACACAAAGGGCCCTTTGACTTACAGCACCATTCACGACCCACAGATTCTGCATCTTCCTCCATGCCACAGATGGGAACTGCTTCAGAGGGGGTAAAAAAGGGGGGGGGGGGGTGTTACATAGAGAGTCATCATGTCGTATAATTACTCCTTTGGCCTGTGTACAATTAAAACACTTCTCTTACACAGTCATGCAAGGCCCTTTTTTAAAAAAATAAATAAATAAATAAATAAAAAACAAAAAACCTTTTGTTCAATGCTGTTGCTGAGCTCAGAATAATTGTTAGCCATTCCTGAATCCATTACTTATTCAAACTCCATGATCATCAAAACTCACCTCATTCCTCTCTCTCTCTCGGTAGTTAATTTATGGCCCATGTCAGACCTACAACCAAATGGCCTCAGAAGATCAAAAAATCCCTTTCTTTTCCCCTGACGGGGGATGAGCGTGGAGCTGCAGTCAAAACCTTCTCACATATGCAACTTAAGGAAGCTTCTTCAAAGTTCAAAGGATGTTAAAGCACACACTTCAGCACATGACTAATCTTCAATGTAATAAAAATTAAAACTGCCAACCCTAAAGAAATAAGAACACAAAAATATAAATTCCTTCAATAATAATCCTCCTTCTGTATCGATGGCACTCATGTTTGTGGTTTTTCAGTGAAAGCAGTTTAATTTTCCTGCACTCTTCTCATGTCACAGTAACTTTTGGATGATGCAGACAGGGTAGTTTTATTCACTGCTATTAACTTTTTATAATGAATGTAGGTTACACTGACTCATCCACTAACATAAATTGAGACAGGATGACTGACAATACCGGTTTTAAAAAGTCTAATGAAGCAAATAAACAGCAATATTTTAAGGTATTTACTATAAAATAAATCAATCTCAAACATGATTGATTTCATTTGATTTCTAAGAAATAGATTTATTATACATATGTATATAAACACAGACAAATACATATGTATATAAACACAGACAAATAATATATATATATATATATATATATATATATATATATATATATATATATATGTACACACGCAAACACACACATATATGTTCATGTCATTGTAGTATACAAATATTTTTAATGCTTGAAATGAATTCGCGGCTGGGGGCTCGGTTGGTAAGGTGAGCGGCTACCACGCAGGAATCCAGGGTTTGATTCCCGGAGGGGAATAAACAATGGTACTGCGTCAATTACCATATCAATTGAGCAATGAACATCGCCTGGCAAAGCCCTTAGTGCTACTGCCTCCCGAGCGCAGTTAGGCTGCAGCTCACCGCTCCCCCAGGGGATGGGTCAAATGTGGAGAAGAATTTCCCCATTGTGGGATCAATAAAGTAGCAATTATTAAATCAATAAACAATCAAACTTTTGGCAGCATATGTAGAAAACTTACCAACCAGTGAATGAAATCAGCAAAACACATCCAAAGACTGCTTGATGTGCAAACTTTTCTTCAGAAAAAGTACAGAATTTTCAACATGATCCTGATTAGTCATCAGATGTCTGCTGTGTCACCCGGCTTCAGATAAAGCAAGTCAGTTTCAGAAAAAAAATGCCTAAAGTACAGACTGCTATACTACATGGCACTTAAGTGTACATTCAACATGTAAACTGATTTAGAACATCTAGATAATGTCTTTAGGATTTTCATAATATAATGTGCAACACAGAGCTTTTATTTCAAATTAAGAGTCAGTTTACACTTCCTGTTTCCTCCCACAGGTATGTTTCAACAAAGGGAGCCTCCTGCTGGAAACAGGCAGGAAAGTGCAGCTTTAATCTTGACCTCAAAGAGGTTAGACTTCAAGATGACGAAGCTATATGTATATATATATATATATGTATATATATATATATATATATATATATATATATATATATATATATATATATATATATATATATATATATATATATATATATATATATATGCGTCACAAGGAAAATGGAAATAAGGCTGAATTCTCTGCTCTAGAACATTTGCAGCTCCTGAAGGAAACAGATTTTAGGAAATACAATGAAGCAAAAATGCAACAGTTCTGAACCAAATTTGAAGGATTTCTGTGAATTCTGTAGCTCTGTGCTGAGACACAAGTAAAAAATCTACAAAATGTTCAAAATATTGGATGCTACGATGCTTTCTAAAACATGAAGAGAAAATGAGAAACAGGAGTGAACATCTCATAGTTTCTTTGCCTTCAGGTCTTCATCACTCTATTGCGTCTTTAAACCTCTTAGTGACGGCCTTAGCAGCCCTCTCTGCTGCTTCTAGTGGTGTTTTTGCTCCCTTTGCTGCATCATTTCCAGTGACGCCCCCCACCACTCCTCCTGTTGTTAATAGGCCTCCTGTAGTCACGCCGACTACAATCCCACAAGCTAAAGCTACTCCACCTCCCGCAGCAGCAACAGTGGGAACTTTTATAATTAGGTTCAAGACTTCGAATGGGGTCTTTACAGCTTTTAGAAACCTCATCACCATGCCGGCCACACCAAAGAACGCCCCCAGTAAGGTTCCTGTTGCTATCCCTGTCAGCTGGATCAGAAAATCATTGAGCATTTCAGCTTTAGCCATTTTCCTGACCTCTACTGGTGTCAAGTTTCCTGCTTCCCCTCTGATGTTCCCTTTGTATGCCTGGATCCTATTCTCCACTTCCTGGAAAACCTCATTGGTGTAGTAGCTTCCTTTTTTATCTGCCACCATTTTGTCTATGGTTTCAAACATAGCCTGCAGCTGGAACTGGTTGCTCCTGTATTGTTTAGGCGGTTCGTTGTTCCAGTATTTGTTGTCAAAAACTAGGCAGCGGCCCCCACACTTCTGCACCAGATCACTCAGATTCTTGTTCTCTGCAACAAACTCTTCAATTTTCCTCTTTGGGGGCAGCTGGTCACCGTGAGTGAAAACAATCACAGCATGCTGCAAAGCATCATTGGAAAAAAACTGGCAGATTTTGTCAACAACTTCCTGCTCCTGCTTAGTGAATTTGCCCACTTTAAACACAATGAGAAAAGCATGGGGCCCAGGAGAGCACTCTGTGAGACACCGGATGATCTCCGGTTTCAATTCCTCCTCTGATCGATTTGTGTCAAAGAAACCAGGGGTGTCCACCAAAGTGGTGTCTGCTCCGTAGATTAGTGTTGTCTCAGCCTGACATAAATCTGTTCCAGAGTGTGGAGAATGATGTGCAGTGAAGAGCTCCTCTCCAAATATGGTGTTGGCCAAGTGGCTTTTCCCTGATCCCGTTTTTCCCAGCAGAACGATCCTCCTTGATGCTGAGAAGGAGAATGACTGTTAAGACCAATAATCTTGTGTCTTTGAAACATTTGCTCTTTTGTGAAGTTATACAAAGAAAAAAACTGTTTTTAACTTCAACATCCAAACTAACCTTTGTGTTTGAGATCTTCTTGCACAGAGGTGAAGGCCTCCATGCCGTGGTCTACTCTTGGTCCATCTTTGCCCCGCTCTGGTTTCTCTTTATTCACTTTACCAGAATTATCAGCTAACATCCCAGATGAAGCCCCCCCCCTTCTCTTTCAGGGACGGAGGCTGTTGATCACTAAGGGGCAGCTCAGCATCTTCTTCAGGAACAACCTCAGAGTTCTGTGAAGAAATCAGGAACGTTTACAGGGTTTGACTTTTCAAACCAAAAAAAGGTTTAGTTTGTTCCTTTTATGAATCTGTAATAAAGTATTTAAGTCATTACAGACGGATCAGATACATGAACATTTCAATCCTCAGTGGGGTCAACTTAAATAGCTATTGTGTCTTCCTTGTGTATCTTTGTTTCGCTATGGGGCTAATTTGATCCTTATTTTCAACCGGACTGTTGTAAGACAGAACTCAAACCCCTGCCCCCCTTCATGGGATGATCAGTACTTCTCACATTATAAAAACTTGGCTTGTGATTGGCTGAACACGGGCTGGGCAGTGCAGCCACACTGAGCATGCTCAGTTGTTTACATTTAGTCATGAGGACTGGATTTACCTCAAGACTGTTGCTTAACCCTTTTAACTCCAGAGCTGTCACCGGTGACAAGAAACAGGACTTCAAGATACAACAACTCAATTATGCAATGAACGTAATTCCCAAAGATTCTGCAGTCGTTTTTCATCAGAATCTGTTGGTTTATGTTTATTACTGAAACACTTTGCTGCTGTATTGCAAATCAATGCAAAGCTGCCTTTCTCCATGTCAGAATATGTGGAAAGATGTTAATTGCATAAACAGTATAATTACAGTTATGGTATTAAAGACCCTCTCTGATCATTCTTTAGCTGTTTTAAAAATTTTCTCTGTAGTCTTTTAATTATGAATATGCTGATTTTAGCCCAAATAAATACATCTATTGTTTTCTAGGAAATGGTTTCTGCAGAGCAGCAGTGGTTCATTAGAAATTTGCCTCTGAGTGCCGGGCGGGGCTGTTGCCCCCCCCCTTTTTTTTTGCTGAGAGCTCAAAGCAAGAAGCTTGTGGTCCGTCCATCGTGTTTTCTATGTCACAAATAAGGCAAAAGTCGTTTTTTCATTTGCTCCTGATTCTCACAAATTCAAATAAAGTAATAATAAAAAATGCAATTTTGAGCTTAATTTTCTTTAAATATGTCCAACATCATCAGAAAAATGCCACAAGCACATGTTAAAAACACCAAAAACAACATTTTCCAAGGTGTTTAAAAAGGTTGAAGCAGAAGTCTCATACTTTTACGAGCAATTCCACAACAAAACAGACGTTTCTTAAACCAAATACATTTCAAATTTGTGTGTATTTTTTAAACAGAACAGTTCTGTCATTTCTACCTGGAAACAAGGTCCTTGCTGTTGTTCTTTAGTTTGTAAAAGGTTTTGATTAACATTTAGAATCAAAAGAAATATACATTTGCAGTTTTGCATTTCAAAATAAAATGTTTTCAGAGATCTCTGTCTTATTTTAATCACTCTAAAGCTGCATTCACAAAATTGCACTTCAATAAACTGAAAAAAAACAATGGCTCTAAAATTTGTACAGCATTGACTAAAAAAAAGTCATTAATAAAAGAGATTACAAATTTGATTACAACTTTTTAGAAACACAGCTCTAACTGTAGCTGTCAGGCTTTTTGTGCCTAATTAAAAAACACCCTCAAAGAAGCTAGATAGACTGGTCAATGCAGTTATCTCATGTCTTTCTGGTTGATGTTTGTTTTGTCCAGACATCTGTCCTGAAATTTTTTTCCATTCCGTTTTATAAAAACAAACAAAATTTCTGTCAGGGCTGCCCAGCCTATCGTCCTGTCTGGCCACAGATTCTCGTCCACATCACAGCGTATATTCTCCCTTGTGATGCAACGAGGGAAAAAAGCGGCGTGCATGTCGCAACCATCCCCTACACTGATCTCCTGTAATATCCTCACACGCAGCATCCATTGAATGGAGCAGGGACTTCTGATGTTGAGCCCGATGCTCATACACTCTCCACCTCCAAGTGGAGAAAAATTCCTCAATGGGATTGAGGAGAGGAAAGTAAGGTGGTAGGAACACTATCCCTGTGTCCGAATTACCGCCCTAACCCCTAACTACTAAAACCCTATATAGTGCTGCACTATATAGTTCGCTATATATTTCTCTGAATTTTCAAAGCAATTTGGACACCCGTGCTCACTAGTTTTCTCTTTCGGGTGTTTTCATGCGGCGCTTGACACGGAAACAAAGTGGCGCATTACCGCCACCATGTGGTCTGGAGGCGAACTACTCCTATTTAACGCGGAGATTGACACTTGTCAGAGTAAAAACATAATAAATATGAACATTTTACGAAGACTATTTATGAATCTGCTGTGTTCTGATCATGGAAAACGTGGCTGATTTATAAATAATAAAATTAAAAACACATTGGTGTAGATTTAATGTATTTGCTCATAAATAAACCCCCATGTTATTACTCCATGGCAATATTTATTTTTGTGCCGCTGAACGATTTACGGGCTCTTACGTGGAGGCATTTTTTTCTGTAGTTTTCTCTTCTACCTTACTGAAAATGGCTTTGAATATGAATCTGTCCGTGTTCCTGGAAATAATTCAACCGTTTTTCATGAGATCAAACCGAAAACGAGCAGATTTGCAGCATCACAGGGCAGCAAGGACAAGCAGACGTCTCAGAAGATTTCCTCTGGATGCCCTGACCAGCCATGAACAACCTGTGAGTTCAACTTAAAGTTGTTTTATTAGTTAAACTTAAGCATCTGTTACTAATTGTGCTCAAGGTTACACAGTCTGCTGGGTAACAGTTTAACATTCTTTTTCAACACTGGATTATGAGTTGGATAGTCTAATTACATGAAACACTTGTGAGTTCAAAGTTTAGTATTTTTATTCAGTCAAACCAACCACTTATTTAAAAAAAAAAAACTTTAATTTTAAAATATTTATATGAAAATCCAAAAACCCAGCCAAAAAAAGAGACAAGATTTTCCAGCATTTATAAATAATTCATAAACTAAAATGTAAGACATCAAAATAAAATGAAACATTCAAAATATTAGATTTAATTTCCTCAATGAAATAATTAATGTTGCATTTTACAGGGTCTTCCACGTCTCTACTGCTTTGCAAACATAAAGGTTTCTGTCCTGGCCCTTTACGCTGACGGTCAGTCCGGCACAAGACTCGATTTTCGGTTGACCCGCAGGACCATCGAGCATCTGGTGGAGCAGCTTTGGGTTCCTCACACTCTGGGGGGGGCACAAGAGACTGAGGTCCTGGTGTTCCTTTTCTGGCTGGCGTGTGGCACATCTTACGGTGTGGTAGCCAGAGCCTTTGACATGACACGGTCCACTGTCCACAGGATGGCAGACCGCATCCTCCAGCTGATGAGCAGGGTCATCCAGCATCCAGTGGGAATGACTACCATAAGTCGCCTCTGGTTTTTTAGCAGCTCGCTTGGTCTTCCTCCTTCCAAAGGGTCACGGGGAGCATCGATGGCTGCCACATAAGAATAAAGGCCCTAAAAGAAAATGCAGCTTATGATTTTAACAGGAAACTTTTTTATTCCATTCAACTGCAGGCTGTATGCGATTCTAATGCCAAATTTATAGATATTTTTGTTGGGAATCCAGGATCAATCCATGATTCACGGGTTCTACATAAAAGCCTAATTTATGCAAATAAAACAAACCCACCTGAAGGATCCTTTTGGGTGATGGTGGGTATCCCTGCATTGCTCATCCCATCACGCTGCTGACACCCTACAGGGAACCAATGAGGAATGTGGTTCAGGCCCGTTACAACCAGAACCACTCCAGAACATGCTCTGTGGTGGAGAGAGGATTTGGCAATATGAAGATGAGGAGGAGAGCAATATTTCTGGGGGCACTGGAAGTAAAACCAACCTTTGCAATGAAAATCATTGCCTGCAGTTCAGTTCTGCACAATCTGTGCATCAGTGAAGGGGACTGCTTGGAGCCACAGCAGGACGACACCAGGATCCAGCAGGACGAGCAAAGTGGCGTCCGTCTGCGAGGACAAATCTCTGCATTCCTTTCAGCTCCAACTGTGACACACATGACTCTAGAAGACCAGGATTATTGTTAACATGTATAAACATATAAAACGATATTGTAAATATGTACATCTGATATTTATATGAAAATCCTTTTGAGATTGTTAAAAATGGCTCAGATTTAAATAATACATGTAAATTATTCATTTTTGTTCATACATTTATTAAACTAATTGCAAAAACAGCAACGACGTTACATTTTGTGAACAATATTTTAAACTCAGGTAAGCTTAACAGACTCTGCTGTCACTCTTTGTCCCTTCTTGCCCTTTCCTCCTCTCTTCTCCTCTTTCAACATCAACCTTTACCCCAACATGACAACGATTACAGTTTAATGATAAATAAATATAAATCTGATCAAGTGTCTCTACTCCCATCCGGCATGAGCTTGACTGAAAACAGGCTATCTTCTCTGGGATTCAGATTTTCCTCATCCTCGTCAGTCCCTACATATATAAACACATTTAAAAAATGTGTTAATAACTTATTACTATGGTTAGAACTCAATCATTTTTTGATGTAATATCAACAGCGTTTGTTTTTAGCATTCGGCGCTAATTCGCGCTAGCGTTAGCTTTAGCATTACCGAAATTGATGAGATTCAAAACAATGTAGGTTGTCGATTGAGGAATATAACATATTAAACACATCATCTTACGTATTTACAAATATATTTTACAACAGATACTTGATATTTAAAAAAATACTTACATTTTTAAGTCCTCTGTCTCGCGCAGTCGTCCGCCATCTTCGAATAATTCAAAGGCAGTGCATGGGCCACACGCAATGCATTCTGGTATGAACGCAGTGCATTCTGGACAATATTCGCCGATCGAGTGAGCATCGATCCACACTGGTTTTTCGTAGAGAATTCTGGGAAATTTCTAGTGCACACGATTTTTGAACCGTAGATTCGGACAACCCTACAAAATGGCGACCGCACTATATAGTGCACTATATAGGGGTTATGGCGTAGATTCGGACACAGGGTATGACCAGATGAGTAGTGAACGAGGCCCTAATGAGCGGGCCACGGTGGAAATTCACATTGTCCCATACCATAACATATAGTGGTAGGTGAGGCCCTACGAGATCTCTCTCAGTTTCAGGGATCAAATCAAAATGAAGGCGGTCAAAGAATATGAGGAGCTTCTGTGTATTGTATGGGCCAAGACTGGGGATGGTGAGTGGCCACACCGTTCTAATATATGGCAGCACACATAGTTATATTGCCCCCTCGCTGGCCTGGGACATCCTCCTTCGTTAGTCAAGTTCTAGATTCACCTGACTGTCAATTGCTTCAATACATTTATCAAATGTTCCAAGGGATTCAAATATCGTATTGGTTTTGACAATTGAACAGACTATTGTGCATGTGATGACTTACACAATGAAATGATGCTGACTCATTTTGGAGCGAACAACCATTAGACTGAGAATCAACAATCAGTTTAGATCAACAAGATCTATTCCAGGGGTGGCTAACTCTGGTCCTTAAGAGCCTCAACCCTGCCTGTTTTCCAGGTCTCCCTGGACTGCTTGATGCTGATAACCTAAATCAGGTGTGTTCAGTCAATCAGGATGGGAAATAACTTAAGTCAGCTAATCAACAGCAAGCTGGTGAGGGAGAACTGGAAAACAGGCAGGGTTGAGGCTCTTGAGGACCAGGGTTAGCCACCCCTGATCTACTCACTTGGAATCTGTGCTAAATGAAGGCTACTTGTACTTAATCATTTGCAAAGATATACTGAGACATTGAGACATATACTGACATTTGAAATTTGATGAAACTAATGAGAAATGCCCTTTGTTGTGAACAATTGCCAAGTGGTTTGGAGGTTTGTCCATGTTGTTTTGAGAATGTCATTTCTGTTTCAAGAAATGAGCCAAACAAATTGAGAGAAACTGTAAGTTGGAAAAGTTGGATAAGTTATATATATATATATATATATATATATATATATATATATATATATATATATATATATATATATATATATATATATATATATAAATATATATATATGTATATATATATATATATGCGTCACAAGGAAAATGGAAATAAGATAGAAACTTGTGTGTTTACTTTGTCTATGGAATCACATCTCTGCCATAAAGTGAAAGGGGGTAAAAACAACTGAGCGGGCGTATTTAGGAACTGAGTGAGTGAACCTCACAGCTGCGCTGGGGCAATTCTAACCGAGCGACCCCTCATTTTAAAACTGCACGGCTGCAATCCTAACTGAACAGAGATCCCGCGCGGTCAATTCTCTTTTGCGCCCTCACCTGGATTTATGCTCAGTGTTAAGGGGGCGTTTTTGTCACTTGGGGACAGGGACCTTTCTGGCTGATCTGATTGGCCGAAATTTTTGGTGAGGCAGAGGGGCGGGACTTTCATTTTCGGGCTTTAATAGAAAAGAAACGGCGGCCGTAACGTGGATTAAAAGCATTAAAACGGTAACAAATGCAGTGATTTTCACATGAGAAAAATTTACAGCACAAAAAAACCCGCTGCACTTTCTTACCTTAGTTTTGGGTCGTTGGTTAATGTTTTAATCCATGTTACGTCCAACGTTTTTTTCTATGAAAGCCTCTAACACTGGGGGGGGGCGAACAAGTTTGACACATAGAGCCGACATTTCTAACTGTGATAGTCAAAGAGCCACACCACACACTGACCTGCCAGACACACACACAAACACACATTTAAAGCCGTATTACTTAATAACCCCCTCCTCTCCTTAAAATACAACAGCACTGGATTAAACTGCGCCGTTTCAGTTTTTAGTGTTTTTTCTGTATTTAACGTTAACACACATACCGCTGAAACATGCATGCTGGTGTTTTTTAAAAAGGCAACGAGCGCAAAACTGAGTTGGTTGTGATTTATTTTTTCAGTTATCAATCACCATTTAAGATCCAAAGTCCTCATCTTCTGGATCTGAAATGAACTGCTGGGCTACATTTCTATCAAACACGTCAGCTTCCCTTTCCTCATCATCAGAGTCCGTCTCTTTGCCATGCTGCTCCAAAGAGCAGTGAAAGCAGACACCTTTAGGCCATGTTTAAGTCCTGCAGTCCCAGTGAGGCGTAACTCGCCGGAGGACGGACAGCTTTTCACCGTCACTTCTGGAAGTGGCTGCGCTCAGCCTCGAGTAGATCTCCCAACACAGGCCTTTCTGTTTCGGCGGAAACTCAGCTGCTGCTGCGTCTTCTTGTCTTGTCAGACTTGGTTTCCAGCTTCCTCACTTGTGAACCATGGATTCATCATTTTAAATTTTCTGGCAGCTGAGGTTCGATTAAGTAGAAAGATCTTCACAGATTCTGACTTCCTGCTTCGATAACTCTTCTGATAAACGTTCAAATGTGTCAGCAAGTCTCTCAATCCTTTTGCATTAACACAGAGAGTGAACCACAAATGCATTTCTAAAGAAAAAAGATTGTTTTTTTGTCTTTTAAACAGAATTGTTCACTTCAAGCTGTGAATGCAGACAGAACGGGGAGCCGGCGGCCAAGGGAGCGTCAAGAAAGTGCAACCTCTGTGAACTGTGAAACACCACTGTGTAAAAATAAATAATCTCACACAAAAAAATCATAAAAATTTTTAAAAAGCATATTTTTGCTACAGTAAATATTTTTGTAGGAAAATCCATCTTTATTTCATCTTGTTGCAAATACTTTTTCAAATTTTAACAGATATGAATCATGACTAAAGTTATCAGTACTTATAAAGATACTGAAGCTACTGTCACCAAACCTTCTGTACAGTAATATTGACCTTATTGTCATACTAAAATAAAGAATCTCAATAGTTCACTTTGTTTATTTTAAGGAATTTTTCATATGTACAAATGGATCAGATTTGGTAAAAAATCCTCAATAGCTCTGAAGATGCTAGAATTGTTTTACATAATCTTTATTGTAGTTGGAAAACTAGGTCATGATTAGTCAGTACAGGAGGTTTTGTGTCAGTAACTACAGCATCTTCAAAGCTATTGAGCATTTTTGACCAAATCTGATCAATATTTAAATATGAAATATTCCTAACAATAAACAAAGTGAACTATTGACATAATCTTTATTGCAATAGGACAATAAGGTCATGATTAGTCAGTACAGGAGGTTTGGTGACAGTAGCTTTGGTATCTTCAGAACTATTATTAGCTATTAGAGCACATATGTTATGATTCATATCGCAATTAAATTTTAAAAACTATATGCAATAAAATAGAGATTGACTTTCTAACAAAATTAAGCATAATAATAATAATGTAGCATGACTATGCTGACGAGTTTTCATTACCAGTTCATATAAACATAGACATGTATTCGCTTTTTAAAAGTTTATTGATTTTTTTACAGGGTACACACTTTGTTGACGGTCCCTTGGCAGCTGGCTCCCTGCTCTGTCTGCATTCACAGCTTGAAGCGAACAATTCGGATTAAAAGGCAATAAAAACGATCTTTTTTCATTAGAAATGCATTTGTAGTTCACTCTCTGTGTTAATACAAAAGGATTGAGATACTTGCTGACACATTTGAACATTTATCGGAGGAGTTATTGAAGCAGGAAGTCCAAATCTGTGAAGATCTAACTTAACCGAACCACAGCTGCTCTATTCCTGTGTTCCTCTGTGTAGCTGATAGCTTGCAATTTAAACTGTAACTCATAATCGTGTCTCTTTGATTTCCAGGGTTCCCAAAACTAAGTTGTTCTGCATTGTGCTCATATCTGCACCTTTGTACTAGGGGGGGGGGGGGGGGGGGGGGTGGGGGTCTTCTTTTACGTCCTCACCTCCCACCGTACTGTTTTCATGCTGTTCTCTCCTACGTCCTCTTTACTGAAGTCACACAACACATTAGGGCTGCTCTTTACATTTTGGAGAAAATGTAAGACTTTCACCTTGTGGTTGTGAAAGTACTGTACATAGAAAATATAGTAAAAGGCAGAGAGCCCAATGCTGTTCAAGGGCCGCCTGTTTAGCCCCCTCTGCTCTGAAAAATGAAAGTCCCGCCCCTCTGCCTCACCGAAAATATCGGCCAATCAGATCAGCCAGAAAGGTCCCTGCCCCCAAGTGACAAAAACGCCCCCTTAACACTGAGCGTAAATCCAGGTGAGGGCGCAAAAGAGAATTGACCGCGCGGGAGCTCTGTTCAGCTAGGATTGCAGCCGTGCAGTTTTAAAGTGAGGGGTCGCTCGGTTAGAATTGCGCCAGCGTGTTGTGAGGTTCACTCACTCAGTTCCTAAATACGCCCGCTCAGTTGTTTTTACGCCCTTTCACTTTATTGGCAGAGATGTGAGTCCATATTTGTCCATTCTTTTTCTTTAAGCAGAAACTCTTTCTTTTGCTGATGCAGCCGTATTCCTTTTTTGATGGCCGTATAATCTAATCTCAGACTCCGTCTAACTAAAGTATAGCGCTCCCTTTTTTTCACCACACATTTCCATGGTGACTCCGGAAATCGATGATCCATTGAGAATGTCTTTATGTACTTGCCGTGCATGTGCATTAACCCAGGGTTACCAAGTCGAGCGTAATCACGCTAACTCATATCCGATCTTTTGGAACTGACATACCCAGTTCCAAGCAAGTTCAGGCGGATTTTAGCCAGAGTTCAGGGTAGTTTAAACATGCTTTATGGAATACCCCCCTGTAGAGAGCAAGGTTTCCATATTTTTCTACCGAAAAATGTTACACTAAAAATTAATTATTGCATAACTTGGTTTCAAAAGATCCTTTTGATTTTTTTGTCTTTGTGTGTGCTCCCACACTGACCTCTGCTGGAGAAGGTGGGGTGGTGCAGCTGGAGGAGCCAGGAGGCTCCAAGCTGCTTCTGACTGTGATCTCCACAGGACCATCTTCCAGCTCCACAACATGCAGGGATCTTCTCAGGACTTCCTGCTGGTCTGAGACAGAAGATTTCAAACATGAACCACAGCTGCATTAATGACCTGAACCAGACATGTTCAAACTCAGAGTTCAGCATTTACTGAACTGAAAAAATAGAATTTCCTAAAAGGAGATTTTTCACATTCTAATCTAGAATATCAAAGTACAAAATCAAACAGAAGTCTGACAGACTGTAATTGTGAGGCTGAAGGACTTTTTTGGGTTACTGTCTCTGCAAACTCAGGCCACATTCAGGCATCCCTCCATTGTTTGGTGTTAAAGAAAAATGCTGATGATTTGAATAAATAACGGGTTTGTAGTTTTGGTTTTTCTGTTTTCAGTTAATTAAGTTTTATCATTTATGTTAAGATGATTAAACCAACTGTGAGAGGGGCTTAGTTTTAGAATGATCATCTTATTGCAGTTCCATGTATAGATAGAAAAAGAAGGATTCTACACCAGTTTTGTCTTGTTTATATTAATAGTAGAAGCAGAAACAGAATGAAAGTCTACCAAAGTCGTCATGACAGAAAATATCATGTTTGACTTGGTTTTCTTGCATTTTGTAACCACTTTCAAGCAGGAGGATCTTATTTAACACAGGGTGTATTTTGAAAGATTTTTGGATTTGCTGCTGTCAAAAACTTTCACATTGATAAAAATAGAAAAGCAAAAATATTGCAGAAAATATTGATAAGCTATATGTAATAAATGGATGGATTACAGGCAGCAAAAACATACAAATGTGTATATTTCTAAACGTAAATGTGGGACTTTGTGGCTCCCGTGTGGTTTTGTCTATCAGAAACTGGGGCCCAAATGGCTCTTTCAGTATAAGTGGCAGACCTCTGTGCTGGACCATGAAAAACAGAAATTATAAACTATATATCCTGACTGCAGAACTCAAACAAGAAAAGCTCATTTTGAATTTTTAAAACAGTTCTCCTTTGCTTGTCCTTAATGCACAGAAGAAAGTTTTTTCTCCATTTGCCTTTCAGTTTGAGTTCCTGACCGTTCTTCTTCTGTGTACATCGTTTTCCGTCTGCCTTTTCATATTTAGCTGCTGCAAAATCAGCCTTAAAGATAAAATTATATTGTTTAGGCATATCTACAAACCTGTGTCGTTATAGGAGTTTCTACAGAGCTGCAGGAGTTCATTAGAAATTCACTTCAGAGTTGGGTGTGAGACTGTTGATGTGGAGTACGCCCACCCCTACTTCCCATCATCCAACTGTCTGTTTACACTCTCTCCTGCTAGCTTACAGGCCCTCACAACCACATCTTAATATTACAGGTTTAACTAAAATGGTGAGCAATGTTGGAGCTATCCAGCCGTACAGTTCTGATCCAGATTCCAGCTCAGATAAAGAAGAAGAAGACGTGCATGGATCTGTTTGGATCTTCAGAATGGAGCGGAGGGCTTGTGGCTTACAGTTCTACATCACAACTAGGCCACAAGCTTTCTCCAACATCATTTCATCCACTCCTGATTCGCAACAATGTGAATAAAGAAATCCTCAAAAATGCTATTTAGACCTTCATTTTTCAGATACCTGTTCTCCACGATGAGAAAAAATCTAAAATAAGACGTTAAAAACACAAAAAACCCCATTTTCATCGGAGTGGGCCTTCATCACAGCTGACCTTTGTTTTACAATGTTGGTGGCCACGCCCACTCATGACGTCAAACGGAGTAAAACAGAGCTGGATCACGAGTTAGGCTTCGTTTTCCTGATTCGGTTTCCCAATTTTCCCTCTTTTCTGTTTTCATTCCCACTTTTCACCTTCATAAAAAAGTCTCTAAGCTACAAAGTTTCCCACCCACCGTGAAGAAAAAAATACGACAGAAGATGTTTTTCATGTTTTCATAAGAAAATCAAATCAAATTCTATAGCAGACAAATGTTGAAGCATCTCCTTTAAAAGAGGAAGTTTTCAGCGTTCAAACATATTAAATCTTTCTCGCAGCAGCTGCAGGTTTTCCCTGCAGAATTCTTCAGTACCTTCTTGGAGTCTGAAGTGGATCCTGTAGATGTTTTCGCGCACGGCGGTCAAAGGTCCGCAATCCCCTCCACCAGATCTGCGCCTCACGGAGAAATAGCGCTCCACTTTCTTCCTGACTTCTTCCAGAGGTCTGGAAGTTTCCAGGAAAACGGGATGTTGGTAGATGTCCTTCATGGTGGCAGAACAGCAGATGAAACTCCTGGGAGGTCTGCAGCTCAGACTCTGATCAGCTAAAAACAAACACAAACTACAACCTGCCCAGTGGGAGGAGCTTCCTGTCACACCTCCTCATTAGTGACGTGCAGTCAAAGTATAGCTCAAAGATACATACTTTCATTCATGAGATAAATATACTTTTACTATTAAAAAAAAATCATACATATATACCTGTTGGTCGGTCGGATGGATGGATTTTTTTTAACTTATTTATTCATTAATTCATTTATTTATTTTTCTTTAACAAGAAAGTTTAAAACTCATCTTAGGTTAGCATTCAGAAAAAAGAAAGAAAAGAAAAAAAAAAAACACCAACAGGGGACCTTTCTGTATGGAGTTAGTGTGGCAACACGAGCAGTTCAGGACACACCAAGTAAAATTGAGGACTCAACCAGGTGGAGACATGGTTCTGGCTTAAAAAATAGTTTTAATATCCATACTTAAAACCAGAGTAAAACCAGATAAAAAACTGTAATAACCTCATATAAATAATTAAAACACTACAGCTCTTTAAGAAAAAAGTGACACAGACAAAGCAACTTGTTACATCCTTTATAGAACTTTTAAACTATGACAAGGGTATCATTGAGAAAACAGGATTAAAAATTATTTAGTGTTTTAAAAATGCTAAACAAAAAAAATACAGACCATAAATACAAATTCCTAAAGATCCCAGATTGAGTAACTAAATGTTCTTTTTAAAACACCATCAAAACACTAAACCATCATTCTAGTCATTTCTAAATGCATTGAAACTTTTTTAATTTTTAGTCCCTCTTACATAAAAAATGATGTCACTTTTTTAACTGTGTGACGATTCTGTCACCATTTATATTTATTTTCTATAGGAGGATAATAAATCATCTTTCTGCATACTCAGGAGTCACTCATACCAAAGTATTGTTCAGTGTTAAAAAAAGATGATAGTTTTTGCTTTAAGTATCGTAAGGCTTGTTAAAATCTGTATATTTTATCCAATGAAACTGCAGTCTGTCTTGTTACAGATAGAAAACTGGTGATTTGAATCTACTATTAGAAAGTGAGTTGTTTTCTTTGTTTTCATCCTTCTCAGGCACACTGGCCTCTGGGTCTTTGTCTGGTCTTTCTATTTTTATTTTTCTTATAAATAGGCTATTATTTTTTTTTGCACTAAACTGACTCAAGCTGTTTTAACTTGATCAAGAATAAACCATATAATTAGTAATCATTGTTTAACCAGATCACCTGTTACCTACATGTAAGACATTTTTCACTTCAGAAGGTTCATAAAAAAAAAAAAATCTTCTTTCAGATTTGGATAAAAAAACAAATGCAAATTTGTTTTCTTTCTCTGGAACCCAGTACCAACTGTCCCACGGACCGCACTGTTCTGCAGCCCCGGGATTGGGGACTACTGAGATGAGGAAATACATAGAAATAACATAAGTAATCTGTAATGTGTTACAGTTTTGGAAGTAACTCACAGGACACTCTCAGTTTGTCACATGTTTGTGACAAACTGAGAGTGTCAGTTTGAGAGTGTCAAACATGTGACAGTTTGTCACATGTTTGTGACAAACTGTCTTATTTTTTCAAAAATGGATTCAGAGAATTTTTCCAGAGTGCATCTGTGGTTTTGTAAACAGCTTCGCGAAGACTTTGGGCTTTTTCAGCTGCGTCCCACCCCACCCAAGCCCCCTGCTTGGCTGCAGTCAAAGCAGGAGACATGTTCTCATTCTTCGATATTGCTGTCAAATTTGATGGTTCAACTTTAGAAAACACACCAAGAAGGAATCCTAACACTGCACCTGTTGCAGCACCAACAAACCTGGTCAGTAGTTTGTCGTATGCAATATTTTTAGCTCTGATAGTTATTTCCTCTTGTGGCATATTTGGTGATGACTGTCTCAGCTTGTCTTCCTCCTCCTTCATCTGTCTTTCTGCCTCTTTGAGCGTCTCATTGGTGTAACACCTCCCATGGTTTGCCTCAGTTATCCTGTCAATGGTTCTTAGCAGCTCTGCCACCTGGAACTGATTGCTCCTGTAATGTCCTCTGCCTTGTGTCCAATATTTATTATCAACCACATGGCATCTGCCTCCACATTTCTCCACCAGATCCCTCAGCTCTGTGTTCTTGGAAACAAAGTCCTGAATGGTTGTGTCCTCTGGGAGCTGATCTCCATGAGTGAACACAACAGCGGTGTATCTCAGAGCTTCCTCAGAAAAATGTCGCCATATCTCTTTGAAGACCGCTTGTTCCTGCTCTGTGAACTTTTCCACTTTGAACACAATGAGAAAAGCATGAGGCCCAGGAGCGCACTCTGTGATGCACCTCACCAAATCTTCCTTCAGCACCGCCTCGGACATGCTTGTGTCAAAAACACTGCATGTGTCTACGACAGTGAGGCTTCTTCCATGGACACGTTTGGTTTGAGCACAAGTCTGACTTGATTCAGTGATGGGAAAATGGTTTATCTTGAAGACCTCCTCTCCCAGTATGGTATTAGCCAAGCTGCTTTTTCCTGATCCAGTTTTCCCCAGAAGGACAATCCTCCTTGAAGTTGACACTAGAAGACAAGAAAAATTTATTTTACTTCATCATATTTTTCATTTAATTGTGTGTTTTTGCACGGTGGCGCATTGATTAGCGCTCTTGCCTCACAGCAAAAAGGTCCTGGTTCAATGCTCTGGCAACCCCATGACCCCAAAAGAGATACAGCAAGATAAGAAAATGGATTGGATTGGTGTTTTGCCAGGGAGCATGACTCATTTAGTAGTCTGACTGTCATGGTTTGGCACATTCCTGACCCTTTGTCTCTATGTCCTAGTCGTATTTTATAATTGCTGTCTTCTGGCCTTTTTCCTGATATTTGCTGCCCATAGAAATTAATACCATTTCTATGTGCCATTTACTAATGTCCAGTGATATTGAACCCACACTGATTCATAGATTATTCTCCTTTTTTTCAGTGTAGCTTTTTCCTGCTCCTTGATTCTAGTGGTCTTCCTCTTCCAAACCCCTGGATGATGTTAACCTTTTGGACAACACTGATCACCTCCTGAACCAATCTCTGGATTTCACCACATTCCTTAAATCAATAAACTGTGGTTCCTTCTTCAAGCAGCTTCCTCCTCGTCTCTCATAACAGTTATTGTATTATAAACATAATTTGCATCATTTTAAAAAGTCTAAATAAATAAACCCGAAGTTTTTCCTGCTACTTTAACTTGTAAGGCTCAGCCTGTAATGTGTTGTTAGAGAACCCATGATGTAGGTTTCTCCAATCTGTCAGTTTTAGCAGTTCAATGTTAGAAAGTGTTCAAAAAATCTCCAGACACTGATCAAACTCCTTTATTTAAAAAATAGGCATATTTTCTCAGAATAGGCCTCTCAAAGATTTCCTCTCTGCTGGATCAGAGAGGAAACCATATTCATCACCACACTTTTTTTCCTGTAGAACTTCACTCACAGTCCAGTTTGACTGATCATATAACTGATGCCAAGACAAATGTAAAAGAGGGGAATTGCAATA
The DNA here is from genome assembly GCA_023969325.1 of Oryzias curvinotus. Classification (NCBI taxonomy): domain Eukaryota; kingdom Metazoa; phylum Chordata; class Actinopteri; order Beloniformes; family Adrianichthyidae; genus Oryzias; species Oryzias curvinotus. The sequence goes on from CM043723.1 coordinate 22,975,169, forward strand.
AGCTGCAACAAGTCCAGATTTGCATGAGAACAAATGGAAATAGATCAAATCCAAACAAATACAATACCTAAAATTTAATTTGATTTGATTTTTATTTCAAGCATTGTAGTCAAAACAATAAATAATTTACACATTTCTTTCAAACTCATTACAGAAATGATGAAATGCATGTGTTAAAAATAAATCAAAACAAAAACGTCACTTAAATCATTATATGCTTAATTAAATACAGTGATTATTAACTAAAGTATAAGTAGAGTTTGATTTATTGCTTGAAAAGGAGTGGGAAGAAGCAAGCTTATATAATCCCACCCCTACTACACCCCTACTACAAACCTGAAAATGAACAAAGAAAAAAATATCAAACATTTGGCTTCCTTCAAATTATAAAATTTCTTGGTGAAAATCAGACTTGGCAGACACGCTGCCAAGGCCGGCTCTAGGATAACATCATGAAATGGGCGACGCCCAACAGAACAGAAAAGCGGAGACTAAGAGATCGATTCGCTTTACTTCCTTAAGGAAAATGAGCTGTGAAAAAAACTCACATGTCATTAAAAATCGTTCTTTAGTGTGCCAAAGGTGAAATATTTTCATATACATGGATATTGTTTACTATAAGGTTTCAGAATAGCATATTAAAGGCCCTTAAAACATTTATTTTTTGGACTTCAATTGATCCACTGATTTCTTTTAGCAAATCAAACTGTTCCTGTTGACATAAAATTAATCATTTAGCCTATTTTGCTTGCAGAATTATAATTTGGAATACCTGACAGTAATACGTATTGAACAAGTGAATTCTGCAGAAGAACTTTGACATGCTAATGGAAAAAATCAGGAAGCAGCTTAACCAGATTAGTTTTCAATTTGAACCCCTTGTTTGAAGTTCAAAGATCAGATCAATGATAAAAAGCAAACTGTCTACAGATCTCAAACAGAAATCTCTTCCGTAAAACTCACCGTTCATGCTGTCAAAAGAAATGAGCACCAAAACAGATCTCTGCAGTCTCTTCAGAGGACGGGACAGTTGTGTCTGTTCTGTTCTTTCTCTGTTTGCAGCTGAAGTTCTATTCATGCAAATAGTCTCATAGTTTCACTTTTGACCGGTTTGACCTGTTTGCCTGCTGTGTTTTCATAATCAAAGTTTATAAGTGTTAATAACCACCAACAGGTCTTATGTAGAAAACAGCGTCATCCTTATAGTTTTTTGTTGTTAATAAACTTGATGAAAAGACTGGGAAGAAAATATGAGAATAATTTCATATATTTTAAATCCAAATGTTGTCTGTGAATAAAATAATGTTTACATCCATCATCATTAAAATATGTGACATAAAGTTAGCGTTGAATGAGTTAAACTTTGATGAAAGTATAGTTATATGCCCAGTATCAATATTAGAGCTGTTATGTATATGTGATCTGTTCAGAAGGTATGACTAATATTTAAAATGATCAAAAATTAACTGTAAAATAAAAATATTGAATTATGAGAGAACAGCATTTGTCTGTGTTTTTGAGCACTAAAACAGTTTTATTATTTTTTATTCAGGTAAAGACTAACTAGACCTGTTAAGTCTTGTTATTTTAAAAAAAGGCCCTGCCTATAAGTGGAAAAATAAAAGCAGCTTTTCTTTGTGGTTGGAGGTGGAGTACATTTTCCTTCATGCGACAAAAGAGACCTGAGATTGTGTGGTTCTTTTAGAAACACAACAGGTTCAGGAAACAATACAACTTTGCGTTCAACAAGATAGAAAGATCAAGCTGTTATGCATCAGAAATATCTTCATTCCTATGTTAATCAAGGTAACATGGTTATTGCATGACTGGTTTAAGGGAATGTTTTTGTTTTTTGCAGAGGGGTCAAAAATCATTCTATTGTTAAGTTAAAAAATACTTTTATGATTGTCTGAAACCCTTTTTCACGATAAGAGCTTAAAGCTAAAACTAATTTTTAGTTTGTTTCCCAAAGCAAAGATTTCTTCTCTGGTGAGTCCACAAGATCAGAGATAGAACCGGCGAACACCTTTTAACATCTTGAAAACAAGCACAACTAAATACTTTTAAGCCACGTTTTTATCAAAAAATAAAAAAATAAAAAATTTAAAACAGACTCATTTTTCGGGAGTGTGTAATAAATAATGGTGTGAAAAATAGCGGCTTGCTTTATAATTTTCTGCTAATTCTGTATTACAGACAGATCATTTGTGTGAAGGCTCCTGTTATACTGCAAACTAGTGTTGCAGACCGCTTATGGCCTCCCCAGGTTCGGACGGTTTAAGAACACCAAAGTTCTAATGTGAAGTGGGAAAAGAAACATATTGCTCAAGAGTTTGTGTAAAAGTTCAAACCTTTGCAGCAAAGGGAGAGATTCAGATAAATAAGAAACCATCATGTCAATCCTACGCTGTCATCTGCTCTCTCTCTGCTCCCCAGCAGACAGCTTTTTTAAAATAATAATATTAAAAATACGGCATTAGATAGATTTTGTGTCTATGCGTGCAAGCAAGCCGATATTTGTTGCCAGTCAAGGACGGTCACGTCCATGATCCACAGATGTCTCAGTTCCATAAACAACTCAGTGCAAACAAAAAAAACACAGACAACCTTCTCCTGAGTTCAGCACTTTTTCCGTTTATAGCAAGTAAGCACAGGTGTTATTACATGACACAATTTTCATATATATACAGTTCTCAGCATAAATGAGTAAACCCCACTACATTTGTCAGAAAAACCTTTACCGTCCTTTCAGAATCAACATTTTCTGTGAAATATTATACTACAAAACACACCTGCAAAGGTGGGTGTCACAAGAACAGGCAGACGGCTGGAATCAAATGCAGCAGGTTTTCTAGCTCAGCTAAAAGTCCACAAAGCTAAATCAGGATCAGGCAGGCAGGAAGGGGTTGATAAAAGGCAATAAGTTAATCAGAGAAGAGACAGGGGTAGTCAGGATCCAGACAAAAATCGGGGCAGGGCAGCAGGCAAACAGGGTCAGGAGACAGAGGATCAGGTCTGGAGGTCACACTCAGTAAGGAAAGCAGAGTGGCAGAAACAATACTTTGCAATGAGTGAAGCTCAGTATGATGATTAAGTATGCTGTGGCTGAATGAATGAATGAGAATCAGTTGAGGGGTATCCAGGAAGTGTGCACTGGGTATGCTGGGAGATGTAGTGTGGTAAAAACTGAGGAGACAGTTCCTGCCGGTGACCAGACTTCTGAGTTCTGACAGTGGGCCATGGATTGCAAACAAGAAAGTGATTTTCTAACAGATTAATTCAAACCCTGGTACCAGCCTCCCCATATCTATATCTGAGAGACAGAACTGAAAGCTGTCCAGCAGTTCACCTACTTGGGGTGCACAATTACCTCAGATGCCAGGATCGACAAAGAGTTAGACAACAGGCTCGCCAAGGCGAATAGTGCCTTTGGCAGACTCCACAGTCGGGTGTGGAACAACAAGCACCTTAAGAAATCCACCAATATCAGTGTTTACAGGGCAATTGTGGTAACCACCCTTCTTTCCAGCTCTGAGTCTTGGGTCACCTACCAGCACCACCTGCGAGTCCTCGAACGTTTCCACCAGTGCTGTCTACGCACCATTCTTGGCATCCATTGGAGCGACTTTGTCACCAATGTCGAAGTCCTCGAGAGGGCAGACATCCAAAGCATAGAGGCCATCCTTCTTAAGTCGCAACTGCGGTGGGCTGGACTTGTACACAGGATGGAGGACCACCGACTGCCAAAGATCACTCTGTATGGCAAACTTGCATCAGGCCAGCGAGATAGAGCTGCACCAAAAAAGAGATACAAAGACTCTCTTAAGAAATCCCTTGGTGCTTGCAACATCGACCATCGTCAGTGGTCTACTCTGGCAAAAGATCGTGACACCTGGCGCCAGTACATCAAAGACGCTGTCTCCTCTTTTGAAGACAAGCGACGGACTAGTCTAAAAGACAAACGACAAAGGAGAATAGCCGGCCTCACGAATGCACCGAATCCACAACAGACTTTCACCTGCAGCCTCTGCTGCAGGGTCTGCCTTTCCCATATTGGATTGCTCAGCCACGAGAGAGCTTGTAGAAGACGTGGACAGCCCTCTTCATAATCTTCGTTTACGAAGCCTCGCCATGATGATGACTTCAAACTCATGTTGCAAAAATGAGTACACCCCTATAGTCTTAGGAGAAAAGCTGAACTCAAGACTACAAAATTCTACTTCAGGCATTCAACCACAGGTGAGTCTAAAGATTTATGTAAAAGGTGTCCAGCACACAGGTGACTATAAAAGGACATTACTTAACAAAGAAAAGCCCTCCCCATGATTTCAGCAATGGCTCTCCATTGAAAAGAAATGTCACAAAATCTGAAGAAATCATTTTTTTCATTGCACAAAAAGGTAATGGCCACATGAAGATCAGCAAAGCTTTACATATCAGTCAAAATACTATAGCAAAAGTGATTTGAAAATTTAGGAGAGATTGAAGTGCAACCATCTTACAGAGACGTCTAGGCCGTCCACGAAAGCTAACATCTCAACAGGAGCGTCTTCTAATGAGAAGGGTTGAAGAAAATTGCCATGCTGAATTAGAAGAAAGCCATAATGGAGTGATTGTTTATCATGACACCATGTGATGCACACTGTAGAGGAATGGCATGCATGGTTATCGTCCTTGAAGGATGCCTTTTCTAAAGCTCGTGCACAAAAAAGCATGCCTAGAATTTGCTAGGGCCCAAGCTGAAAAAGATGAAGACTACTGGGACTCAATACTCTGGAGTGATGAGACAGAGATCAACGTTTTTGGAACTAATGGTTTTAAAACTGTATGGTGTCTAAAAGGTGAGGATTTCAAAGAAAAATGAATGGTGCCTACAGTGAAACATGGTGATGGCAGTGTCCTTATATGGGGCTGCATGAGTGCTACTGGTGCACCTAGACTTGGTGTTGTCCTCAAAAATAATGGTGCTCATACAAACTTGATCAAGTCTACAGACCTCCAATGCCTCCAGAGAGGTTTACAGTAATGCATCTCCACATTGAGAGGAGACACCTTTAAATCTTTTTAGAAATTTCCAGAGGTTATACCAGCTATCTACCAACTCTAGATGCCACTTCAATATTAACAGGACTGTCAAAGAGTATGTTTTAAACTGTCATTTATTCTTTCTCTCTCTCGCCAAAAAATCTCATATATCATATTTAACGGTCCTGCTGGGTTCCGCAGTGTTAAAAAATAGACTCCAGACACACAAGTATTATTTTAACCAAAAAAAGTTAGAATTACTTTATTATCCATTACATTTCTGTAATCAGAAGTTGTTTTTTTTCCCATAGCAAGCTTCTACTGTTTTTAGATAGTATCAAGATAATTTCCCGTAGTCGTTAATCAATTTTTACTCAAAGATGTTAAAACTTCTGAATGCTTTCTTGAGAAAATATTCCATCCAGTTATCTTCTGTTCCTTCAATCTGCTGCACTGCTGCACCAGCGTCAGGCTGCATGCTAACAACCGTCTCAGCTAACTGTTGTCCTGCTGTCCCTGCAGACTCCAGCAGAGTGTCTTCAGGTGGGGCTTCAGGTACTTTTATCTCTGGCAGGAGTATTTCAGCTTCTCCCTGCAGATATCTTTGAATGACCCACGCCGCTGCAATCAGAACTAAACCTGCAAGAACTCCAAAGCCCAGAAAGTTCCAACGCCATGGTTTCCGTCCCCCCTCCAGATGTTTCTTGAAGGTGTTTATTTTGGCCTGCTTTAAAATGTCTTCCTCTGACATATTGGGCGATAATTTTCTAATATAATCTGCTTCTTTTTGTATCTTTTCTTCCACTTTCTGAAGCATGGAGTTGGTGTAGTGGCCTCCATGATTCAGCTTCAGGATGGTGTCGATGTTATCCAGCAACTGTTGAACCTGGAACTTGTTGCTCCTGTAGTCGTCCTGCTCGCCTGTCTTCCAGTATTTGTTGTCAAAGACGTGGCAGCGACCACCACACCTCTGCACCAGGTCTGACAGACCCTCACTCTCACGGACATACTCCTCAATCGTCATCCCTTCAGGGAGCTGGTCGCCATGAGTGAAGACCACCACAGCGTGAGTCAGGACCTCCTCTGAGAAATGCTGGTAGATCTGTCTGATGACAGCTTGCTCGTGCTCCGTGAACTTCTCCACCTTCAGCACGATCAGAACCACATGAGGCCCAGGAGAACACTGAGTCAAGCACCGCACCATCTCACGGTTCATGTCTTCTTCTGACCTGTCGGGGGCCATGAGACCTGGGGTGTCAATCAAAGTGAGGCTTCTTCCATTGACTTGTCTGGTCTGGCTTTCAGAAAAACAAAAGCTGGAGTCAAAGTGATTCACTTTGAATGCAGTAGTTCCAAATATGGTGTTGGCCAGACTGCTCTTTCCAGTCCCTGCTTTTCCCAGTAGGACAATCCTTGGAGTTTTTGACACTAAGGAAAAAAAAACAATGAAAAAATATCTTTAAATTTATGACATGATTGTTTGTTCACATAATAAAGGTAAACACTGATACATCTCAAAGTTTAGACCTTCTTTTTAATTCATTTTTTCTTAAATTGCAGACCTAAATCTTAAAGTAAGTTAATAATTGATGTGTTTCTGATGACTATGAAACTGCGCAAATTGGATTTGTGATCATTAATCCGCCAAATGGAAATACAAGAATTTTGAGGAAAAAAACCTCACATATCAAAATTGATATATTTCGCAAAACTGTAATGAAAACACTTTTTTTTTTTTTTAAATTAAATGAGTCACGTGACCAACAACCAGATAGCAATGCACTTCTTGGTAGGAGCTGGCTGCCTTGGGCCCCGGCGATGGGACGCCACAGGAGTTCCCTCAGCGTCACACAGCTCATCAAAAGATGAGTGTGTCATGTGGAAGTGCTGGATCCACAGCTTCTCTGGAAAATCACCAACCACCATTTTCCAGAAATCCTTCATCCGTAGCGGCTCCCACGTGTAAGGAGCTTGTTGCTCCAGGGCCTGAATAAGACACCGTGCAGCTGAAGGGCGCTCGACCACTGATCAGAAGATTGCAGGTTCGATTCTCGCCTTGCCCGCCCACATGTCAAAATGTGTTTGGGCAAGACACTGAATCCCACCTTGCCTTTGGTGGTAGGTTTACGCCAGTGTCCAGGAGCGGAGCCGCCATAAGTGTGTGAATGTGTGAATGGGACTGTGACTGCAAAGTATTTTGGGTCTTCGAGGAAGGTAGAACAGCACAAGTATACACCATTTGATAGATGATGATGATGAGCGCTAGTGCTGTGGCAGACATTTGAATTTATCTGCTGTAAATCAAATTATTGTTTCCATCCGTTGCCATGTTGATAACTCATGACTTATCGCGTGACTTGCATAATTATAACTTAATGGAAACCGTGTAATTTCAGAATTGTGTTGTTTCGACATTTCTAGAATTTTGATAACGTTTTGTGCATATGTGTGATGGAAATGCTGACAGTTTTGTGATTTACATTCATTCATAAATAATCTCACCCCCTCAGTTACCCAGTTATATCTTCAGTTCATGGGATTACACCTAAAGTGTCTCCATGTAATCTGCTGCTCACTCCTACAGGCCAACATTATATTACGGTTGATGTTGCAATGATCTAGTTGGGCCTGAAAATAACCATCTTCAGTTGCTTGAAAACAATTGTAGGAACCTTAAACATGAATTGGAGCTTTAGGGAAAAAAAAACAGAAAAGATGCAGATGGAGATGTTTGCTCTTACATCTATTCAGCATATTTAGCACCAAGTTTACCCAAGAAAACAGATCAATACAGCCTAATTGTTGACATAAATGTTACTTATTTAAATAAAATACAAAACCAGTGCTTTTGTTCATGTTGTGTTCTGTTTTGAAAAAATATTAATAAGAATAAAAAAGGGAAACATCTACAAATGACATTACTCACTTTTTCAGACCTTAAGCAGAAAAGCCCCCACCAAATGATTTATTTCTTCGTTTTGCCAGAGAACTCAAAGAACAGTTTTATTTCAGATTTAAACATGTGTACAGTTAATGTAAAAGAAAAATTAGGTAATTAGGAAAAGGCATGATTACAAACAATTTTTTCCACATAAGCCTAAAACTATTCCTAGTAACAAACAAAAATGTGATTGACATATTTAGCAGATAAAATGAAAATATAAAAAAAGCTTTTCAATGAGATCAAAAATAAAAGGACGTCTTAAATAAACCAATGTTTCCCTTATTTAGTTGCCATTACTGGTCTTTTGCCAAATGTCACTAATGGTATGTTTTCATAATTCCCATCTAAATTCAGTCTTTTCTAAAGATGAAAACTCACCGTCCATGTTGGAAAGAAACGTGAGCAGAAAATGCAGACGTCTTTATGCTGGATCTTTACTTCTCCTCTGTTGCTCTGACTTTCTTCTAACTTCGCCGTTTCTCTACCTGTCAAACTTGTTTCTTTGAACAGGTGTGACAGCAGCTCCAACGCCTGCTGTTATTGATGAAGCAGCACCTCACCTACACTTTATTTACAACTGTCACATTAAATCAGATGTTTTCTTTTCAAGGTTTTCATTTTTATTCTTTATTTCAGTAAAAAAAACAATTAAAAAAGTTTAACATTCAATTTAAAGATTTAAAGATTATTAATAAAAGCTTTCGAAATGGGTGTCTTTTCTTTTTTGTACCTTTTTTCTCAAAATCTTAAGGTGTTTAAAAACTTTGGTTCCCTTTAAAATAGAAATACTTTGTCTATTTGTGAATCTTGTTGGTAAGGCTGTAAGGCTGTTGGGGTCGCCCTCGCACTCCTGCCTATGGATTGGGTCACACGCACCTGCTCTGCATCCAATCAGACAACCTTTAACAATCATCCACGCCTTCCAGCCACAGTCAGTTTGTCCACTTGCCTATGGAAGAATTCACTGATCTCTGCTGTAGCCTTGCTCAAGCCGAGCCATGCCAAGCCAAGCCAAGCCAAGCCACATAAAGCCAATCCAGCTGAGCCACTTCAAGTCAAGTCAACTCCAGTCTAATCAAACCAAACCAGCCGCGTCAAGACCTTCTGGATTCGTCTCCTCCATGCCATCGACCTCCCCCAGGAAGTAAACTCTGCTTCACCAGATCAACCATCCACAAACATTTCTACCCAGTCCTCCATTTCAATGTTCAATAAACTGCACAACTTCAAACCAAATCCCTGTCTGCTTTTGTGATCCAGCTTATTCAATATATGACAAAGGCTTTCTGACGTGGCTTACATGTCGTCTCCAGAATATTAAATTCTACTGACCTATAGATTTTCACTGTTTTACTGGATAAATGTAGGATCCCTGTAGTACCTCTATGCTGGCCCTGAAGTGCAGATCACACCAACAATCACTTTTTTTTAAACATTTCATTTGGATTTCTGGATATTACTTTTGTATTCCAAAGTGTTTTTTTCCTTTTTCTTTTACAGAAACCAGAAAAGGATCCTGGAAATGTCTGTTTTGATTTCTAAAATAAATCAAGTTGTGAGAGCAGGTTATGTCAAATGCTTTCCTGTTTGGAGTCAACATCAATGCAGAAAATCCTGTTCCAGTTAAGGCCAAGTAACTGCCACAGAAATATTCCTTTGAAACACTATAGTGCATTATTTATTCTGCCCACAGATGTTGGAACTGTCACAAACATCTCTTACTTAAGACGTTGCTGTTCACCTTTGCATTATTAAAAAGCTCATGAATCATTCTGCATAGTTGGGTGTTTTCCAGTAACAAAGCTGAAAATAATAGATTTTATCCACTTTTGAGGGCTTGACTTTTGGTCATACAACAACTTTAAAGTGGAACCTGATTGTAAGAGGACACAGTTCAGGGAGTCTGAGAATGAGAGGAAAAAAATAGTAAGTTTAAGTTAAATTTCATTGCATTAATTAACATTATATACTAATTATTGTTGGCGCCTGAAACAATCCAGCACATAACTGCAGGATGTAAGATGCTGGTAGGTAAAGCATACATGGAGCGCCACAATCAGGTGGCTGGAATAATATACAGGAACATGTGTGCAGAATATGGACTGGAAACCCCAAAGTTCAAGTTGTAGAGAATGAGAGGGCAAAGATCCTGTGGGACCTCCAGATCCAGACTGATAGGATGGTAATGGCGAACCAACCAGACATTGTAGTGGTGTATTGCATTGTAGTGTATTGTAGTGGTGGATAAAGTGGTGGATAAAGAACAGAGGAAAGCCGTTGTGGTGGATGTGGCAGTGCCAAGCGATGGGAACATCAGGAAGAAGGAACATGAGAAACTGGAGAAATACCAGGAACTCAGAGAAGAACTGGAGAAAGCCTGGAAAGTGAAGGTGACAGTGGTAATTGGTGCACTTGGGGCAGTAACCCCCCCAGACCTCTAAGTCCAGAATAGCTCAGTGCTAGGAACAGCTAAGATACTACAGGACCCTCAAGCTCCCAGGCCTCTGGTAGAGGACCCCATAATCATTTGTACTTCTTGTGCCCTCAGCCAAACGTATTGATTCAGCTTATGCAGTGAGCTAAACACGAAGGGCTTCAAAAAACTTCACAGACTTGTTTTTCTTGAGCCACTTTTAATGTTGTAAAAAGATCATCGCTTCTCAGAGGGTTCCGAATACATAAAAAAGCTTTACTTTTCACGCATGCGCACCACTCCCCAACACGCAGCACGTGCCTCTTTCCCAAACCAAGCTTCCAACTTTACGTACCGCATGTGGCCACTAGATGGCAGCGTAAGGCTGAAACATTTGACTTTACAATGAACTTTTAAATCTTACTGTCCCAAATAAGAGAAAATAACAATTAAACCCATTTAACTAATAAGGAAAGCATAAAACACAGGGGGAGACAGAACAGTAATCATGATTTTAAATTTAAATGTATATAATGTGGAAGACTGTTGCAGCTTCACAAAGAAAAAGTTTTGAATGGGAAGAAGATCAAAGTAGAAATTCAGAGAGATTAGTGTCAAGTTTGTTAATTTCTTTGAACAAAAAATGTTTAATTGACATTTTTCTTTCTGTCTTAGAAAGACAATAAAACATATGAGTTTGTCTTGTTAAACAATTTTTTGTAATAATTTGCCATTCTTATGAGTCTAATCGGTTGAATGCTGTATAGCATGTTTTCCTATTTCTCTTTATATCTTCATTTTAGTGTCTTTTGCCATTTTTTGCCGCTTAACTTCTTCTACAATTTTTCAGCTGTATTTGTCCGTCCAACACACATTTTCATGACTTTAGTTTCTTGCTGACTCATCCTCTAATTTAGCTTTAATTGTCTGCATTTCATGTTTTAACCTGCAGTTGGAGTTTTAGGTAGTTTAGTTTATAAACAAAGATCTACATCACTCCAAAGACAGTTTGTTTTCTCATTGTTTGATGATTTGTCCTTTTTCGTTGATCATTTTGGATCCTTCATGACACCACTAACTCAGTTTGCAAATAAACCCAGGAACACATGAAAATAGTGAACACATGAATAAGTTTGTGATTTATCTTTTTTTTTATTGAGCTTAATTAACTTCATTAAACAACCAAAATGAAATCAAATAAGAACTGTTAGCAAATGATTTAAAATTGTGACAAAAATGTAGGTAAAAAGTCATCTTCAGAATCTAGACATCACCAGCTTCTAGTTTCATGTCTGAACTTGCTGTATTTGTAGCATCTACACATGTAATGAGGAGGACCTGACAGGTTTCATGATTCTCCCATCAGCTATGGGCCAGACATTCCTTTCTTCCAGAGATCAGCTCCTCATGATCCTCAGAAGATCCTGCCTTCACTCTTAAAGCTTCTCCTGTGAAGATTGTAAACTTTGGTTTGGTTTTTGTCAGGTTTGTTCTGTTCAGTTTTGAATTGTTCCTTTTCGTCAGTCACACTATTTTCTGGTTTATCATGATTCACATCTGCTTTCGTTTCAGTTAATTGCTCTCAGTCTATTTAATTCTCTGGTTTTCATTTCATTCTTGTCAGGTCATCTGTTTTGTCACTTTTTTTGTTTTGTCATGGGTTTTGTCTTGTTCAAGTTTCTTTATTAAATGCTTGAGTTTCTGCCACTAAGCCAAGACTTTAGCATTTTGGGTTCTATTTTGGGATAGTTTCCTTACAAAAATAAATATTATATTTATACATAGTTGATAAAACCTGTTGCAGACATTTAATATATTTTTATTCATCATGAGCTTTTAAGGTGAAATGTTAGAACATGTAAATTTAATGATGCAGCAAAATCCTCTAATTTGATTTAGATTTTAACCGTTTATTCACTTCTCATTCTCTGTAGTTCAGCTTCTTTCAGCTTAACGTCACATGAATCGTTTAATCAATAAACTAATCATTTAGTTGTGCAACAGTCAGAAAAACTCCTGAAGTCGTCTTTAATGCTTAATAAATGTAGCTTTTGAGTTTAACTTGAAAAAACTTAATATACAAAATAATATGAACATCTAAAAGACTTTGTTGCAGACTGAACAAGCTTTAGTTCACAAAGCTCTTAATATTTCTCACAGTCTCATTGTTGTTGTTGTTTTTTATTTGGGTGTCAAGCTTTTTTGTGGTTCATGTCAGTAGTTGTACAATCTGAACAGAATCCTATCACAGACTGACATCCAGACATGATGCAGTCTGGGCGAGGCTCTATAAGGCCCAAAATGAGAAAATAGTTTCACTTGTGGGCGAAGGCCACAAGTGGCCGGGATAGGCTCCAGCAGCCCTGTGACCCGTGAATGAATGAATGAATGAAGGAATGTAAATAAAGTTACTTTTCTTTATTTTACAATTGATATAGATTCCATTAAACTTGATGAAATAATTTTTTCAGAGAAAATCAATAAGGAATTTGATCTGAACCGGATTGTGGCAAAATTTGACAGTATATAAAAAAAGAAAGAACTCAATAGTTATTCTGTTTAGTTATTCTCACTATATATATATATATATAATCACTTCTTTTCAGCCCCTTTCAAGCAACAAATACAACTCTATTTGACTTTATCTGATAATTATATTTAATTAGTTTAATATAATACGTGTGTGTTGTATACATTTGTCCAAATATAGGAAGCCTATTAGAGTATTTACACTGTCAAGTAGATTGGATCATCTTCAATCACTGTCAGCAATTTAGCCCTATATTTGTATTCAATGTATTTCATAATATCGGAAATGTGTTTAATGTATCTTTGTTCTTTTATATTTTTTTGATAACAGGATTCAAATGTTCAAGCTTTGAGATCAATCCATTAATCAATAATTGAGCGCGTCTAGAATAACGAGGGGTTTAAATTCATGAACTTGTTATATCATTAATTGGAAGCTCCTCCCACTGGGCAGGTTGTAGTTTGTGTTTGTTTTTAGCTGATCAGAGTCTGAGCTGCAGACCTTCCAGGAGTTTCATCTGCTGTTCTGCCATCATGGAGGACATCTACCAACATCCCGTTTTCCTGGAAACTTCCAGACCTCTGGAAGAAGGCAGTAAGAGTAAGACAGTTCAGCGCTATTTCTACGTGAGACGCAAATCTGGCGGAGGAGATTGCGGACCTTTGACCGCCGTGCGCGAAAACATCTACAGGATCCACTTCAGACTCCAACAAGGTACTGAAGAATTCTGCAGGGAAAACCTGCAGATACTGCGACAAAGATTTAACATGTTTGAACGCTGAGAACTTCCTCTTAGAGGAGATGCTTCAACATTTATCTGCTGTAGAATTTGATCTGATTCTCCTACGAAAATATGAAAAACATAATTTGTCATTTTCCAGAGGTGGTCAGAACATATTTAACTAAGAAATGTGTTTACTTCTGACTGAAATTTACACTTTTTTTCCTCTTTTGATTAAAAACTCGAAATCAAAACAGAAGAAAACGAAACCTAACAGCTTCCGTCATTCCTGCGTCTGACGTCATGGGTGGGTGGGGCCTCAATGTTAGGAAACTATCAGCCCAATTATTGAATATGGGGTAAAGAAAAACTGTCTATAAGAATTAAAACAAAAGAAATGAATAAAACATTTAGTTTTACGTTTGACATATCCTGAATACGGCTCCTGCTGGTGTTGAAGATGAAAGAAGAGAAAAATGAAACAAAATATGAAAAAGTCGAGCAGGCGGCGGAGGTATTCCCCTCTTCCTGCTGCCGCTGCTCTCCCGCCGGCCAACGAGGGAACCCCGCTTTTTTTTAACAAACTTTATTGATCACAACAATCCAATACAAAACAGTGCAAATAATAATAGAAAAAGAACAAGCAAGAGGGTCATAATTAGATGTTTGTTCAATCAATCAACCAAACTTTATTTATAAAGCACTTTTCATATAAAAGTATAACACAAAGTGCTTTACATTAAAACAAAACAAGATAAATAATATAAAAACAAGCATGAAAATAAAATAAAAAAGGCACTAAATAAATACATAAATACAAATAAAAATAGTGCCCCCCCCCTCTGTACCTACACAACCCCCCACTTCTTTCACATCTCCCACCCCCTTAACTGATGAGGAAAGACAATAAGAAATGAGAAATAAGAAATAGGCTGAGCATGAAAACCGCTGCATGACCAGCCAATTGCAGCATCACAGGCGGGGACCGCTCCACCACAGCAAAGAGGTGATGCAGGTTCCCATCCCATGGCTGAACAGCAGCCGACTCAGCGGGAGAAGCAAATGTTCTGACGCAAAGATCGAGTGTTTTAATCGCTTTCCTATGGTGTTCATGTATTGTTTGACCTCATTGACAAAGACAGAGAAAGAAATGAGGGGTATAATTTGAAAATGTGGATTTAGGTGTGTTCCCTTTGCATAAAAATAATATGAGATTAATTATGTATAATTGTTTTGTTTTTTTAATGAGGGGGACAATGAGTGAAGCCAAACAGTACATGTTCTAAGCAAAGGCGGACGTCTGAGTCTATGTGGGCGGAAATGAAATTAGAAACTTTAGACCAGATTTTAGTGACCAAAAAAAATGTACAGCATATTCAGGGTGTTCTTGACAAATAGCTGTTTACATCAATGTCTTTTTTGAATCTTTGCAGATATAGTCTGGATGGGTAGAATTTATTAATTTATTGTTTAAAATATTGTTTTGCTGACAGATTCTAGATTTTTTTCCACTGTAATTGGTAAACTAGATAATTCCATTAAGGAACTACATAGGGAATGGACACAACATTCTGAAAAAGTGAAGATATTCAGCGATTTGTGTTACGTGAAAAGGAGATACAAAATTGGCTAGTTACTATTGTAGTTGGGTCAATTGGTAATAAAGTTGGATTCGGCAATGAGGAGCTTTTGAAAAACATACAAACACATTTAGGGATTGCTTTTAGGACCATGTTAAACTCAGTTTGAGGTATTTTGATGCTGTATTTAAAGCAGAATTCTTCATGCATCATTAAAAATCAGTTTGAGTCAAACAGTTGATGAACCAGAAGGATGTTTTGAGTAAACCTAAGATGGATAAAATAAAGATTTATCTCTGTAGGTAATGTCTTTGTTGTTCCATAGTATTATCTGTGTGGAGAAAAATTGTGATAGTAAACGAGTGACCAGGAGACTAGCATTTGTTTATGGAAGTGGGATTTTTTCCACATTATGACTACAAATTAAAATAAAATGTGTGTCTCCTAATTTGGAAAAAAAAAAATATATAATTTGGTATGAAATTCCAAATTGAAGTTGGATTCGTAATAAAAATATCTCAACCAGTTTATTTTAACGGTATTTTTCAATGTACAAAATTCTAAAAAGTTAAAACCACCCTTATCATAAATGTTCATTACTACAGTTTTTTTTAATGTAATGGGTTTTGTTCCTCCAAATTAAATTAAAAAGCATTTTGTCAATGGTCAGTCAAGTCACGTACTTCTCAGTGAGGATTTTAATTTGCTGAAGGATTTTTTAGAAATCTATATTTTTGGTTATTTGTCTTTGCTGGCCTGCGATGATTTACCCTCATGTCCTTGAAGATCGTCCGGTCGATCACGATCGACATAATTAGCACCCCTGAAATAAATCCAGGGCTCCAGACTGCGACCAATTGGTCGCATTTTGCGACCAAAATTTGAGAGTGTGCGACTGAATTTTACATCCAGTCGCACATGCGCGACCAGTAAATTTGCCTCCCCCACCCTACGTATTTTTCATACATTAAACGTGGAAGGGGCACGTCAATGATCAATCAAATAATCAATGTGACGCGAGCGCACACGCACGCAGGCAGACACACACACTCGCGCACATACTCATGAAACGCGAGCACACACTTGCGTGATGCCCGTCTGTGAGGCGTTCACTGCGTGTGAGAAGAATAGGGAAAGCTGCTGTGAGTGGCTAAAATGCGTGGAGGGGGAGGGGCCTAGAGACAATCGAGCGCGCGTAAACATCTATGGGAAGGAAACGGAGACAAATATCATCACAACCTGATATGTGCGTCTGAGCTATGAGTAAGTGAACTATTGATTCATTCTTCCAACCTGCGGCTAGTGTACCAGTGCCAGAACTACAGCAGGGGTCTCAAACTCGCGGCCCGCGGGCTATTTATGGTCTCCAAGATGATATTTTGCAGCCCCCGCCTTAATGTGGAAGTTTAATGTTACTGCAGCCCGCCAGTTTTAATGAATGACACTTTTTCATTGTCGTGCACGGAGCTGACCAACCAATCACAGTGGGGTAAATCAGTGGTCCCCAACCACCGGGCCGCGGACCGATACCGGGCCGCGGGACACTTGGCACCGGGCCGCGGAGCGGTTCCAGGCCGCGGGGAATTTTTGCACCGGGACGCACAGAAAGAAAAAATAATTTCCATTTTATTGTTTTTTTTTTCCGACAAAAACGTTTTATTTTGAAAAGTGACCGGATTCACTTTGTTACATCTGTCACACTTAGCGCACGTCAAAGTCGCGACACCAAACATCAGGTGATAAACCCCACTAATATTAAACCCAAACAACCAAAATGAGCAAAAAACAAACTTCTTTAGAAAGTTCCTTTGACAAGGGGAAAATTATTATTATTATTGTTATTATCATTACTAAAGAGAAAATACCATCCCCGGTCCAAAATTACATTAAATTACATTAAATCCATTATTAAGTAGGGGAGGAGTACGACATTTTTAGGTTTGGGTATTAATGTTAGAAGGTCCTGGGTTAAAGTAGGAGGAAGGAAAGTTGTCTAAGCTTTCCAAG
This sequence comes from Oryzias curvinotus, assembly GCA_023969325.1. Lineage (NCBI taxonomy): Eukaryota > Metazoa > Chordata > Actinopteri > Beloniformes > Adrianichthyidae > Oryzias > Oryzias curvinotus. The sequence goes on from CM043723.1 coordinate 22,992,389, forward strand.
ATGAGACGGAGGAGGAAAGGAGCAAGTTGTTTGGTGAATGTTTTGAAGAATTCGGAGGTTAAGCGTCTGTCCGAGGGATCCCCGCTTTGCCAGCCAGTTTATTGTGGGGATAGGCGGGGCGCGGTCACTCCTGTCCATGGACCTGTCCAGGTGTACCCCGCATTTGCCCAACAACAGGCTCCTGCAGCACAGTGACCCCAAAAGGGAAACAGCGGGATAAGAAAATGGATGGAAAATAACAAAATCAAGAAAGTTAACTCAGAGCTAAAGTAGTCTTAACTGAAAGTTAAAAAGAAGGAAAGACATTTTATTTAAGACATTTGGTTATTTTGATTCTACTCGTGTTTTTTTTGTTTGATCTTTTTACTGCAGCAATAGTCAGCTGCCACAGAGCCTACTTTAGCTCTGAGTCATCATAGCTGTTTTTGTTTTGGTATCCTCCATCAACCTCTTTTGACAGACATGGACCTTTTTAGTTTTTTACATCCAATACATACAGTGGCATGTCTGTTTTCCACCACTTCTGAATATGAAACTACCCTCAGGTGCATTGTTTACAGTCCACACCAGCTCCAGGAAACCAACAGCAGATAAGGCAGCTCTTCCAATCTTCTAATCTGTAGATGCCCCTGGCTCTCCCTTTTGAAAAAAAATCCGCCCCTCCAGGCCTGGATTTGGGTACTCCTGGTTTACACGATCAGCTGTTTTGATGCTGTATTTAAGGCAGAATTCTTCAGAGCAAATCTGAAATACTGGTCAGACTAAAATGTTTTAGTATGATTTGACTAAAAGGAATATGTAGAAGGATGTTGGAAAGATGACAACAGCTGTGCAAACCTTAAACGTTGTTATTAAAGTATTGACAGTTTTAAAAATGAAATTCCTAATTCAGTGAAAGTTTTAGTCATCACCATATGAGAGGAAAATGATATTTTCCCTCAGTGGTGTCAGATTCCTCTTTCTGTTCTTCATGGTCGAGTACAGGGGTCTCAAACTCAATTTACCTGGGGGCCGCTTGAGGCAGAGTCTGGGTGAGGCAGGTTTTCCACACAAAAAAAGCTTTGTTTAAAAAAATCACAATCTTCTCAGATCTTTTTATTTTTTTAACACAAAAGAAATAAACCAATTAAGAATTAATGAAAAATATTAATTAATAATTAAGAATCAATAGGAAAATTAATTATTCACTAATAAATTAATAAAATAATATTCATAAAAATATGTAGATTACTCTTAGTGACTATATGTGTTTTTTTTCCCCCAATCTTTTACAACTGCTGAATGCAGATACAAATGTCTGTAGTAACAGTTCTTTAACCTTTAACCTTTTTCTGAGCATAAATTGTCCTGAACATGAATGGAACATTAAAGAACATGAAGTGTTTTTCTGAACTTCTCTTGCCTACTTCTTGCTGCCAGAGACCTGGCAGCGCCTCCTTTCACATAGCCGAGCCACATTTGGCTTGATGGAGGAAGCACTTGAGACCCTCAGTATCGCTTGCAGATGATCATCAGTAAGTCTGGACCTGTACTTCCACTTACTAAAGTTCAAGGTGGAGAAAATCTTTTCACACAAGTATGTGCTCCCAAATAGGCACATGGTCCGCTTGAACATTCGGGAAAGCTCAGGGAAACTGGGAAATTGGTCTAGTAGGTCAACTTGATAACAGGCGAGTCAGAAACAATAACCCAGAAAAGTCTTATAAGTCCCGGTCCAACTATATGTTTATCTATTTCGAAAGCATTCCCAGTGGTCTTCTAATTAGGATTTTACTATTTTAGCCAGAATCAAAAAGCCTGTGTCGTTCTTTAAGATGTATTTTCTGCAGAGCGGCTGGAGCTCATCAGAAATTCGGCTCTGGGAAGTGGGCGGGACTATTGGGGCAGAGGTAACGTGCTGCTGATGTCCCAGCATTCCTTTGTGCACACTCTCTCCCATTAGCTTACAGCAGTGGTGGGCAAACTACGGCCTGCAGGATGGATCCGGCCCGCCTCCTTGTTTAGTCCGGCCCACTGAACAACATCAAAGACCCATGTTTTGGGGTTTTTTTTTTTCTCTGTCAAATAGAACAGAAGACAGTCTTCCCTTTCTACATCGCAGTTCATCTTTCCTGGTTTAGCTCGTTCTTTTAGAGCAATTATGCTGCTTTTATAAACAGTGCACCCTGTTCTGTGTCCTGATTGGCTGGAGGACTTGTCAATCAATTTCCTCAGTCCATGCCGTGTCTCCTGTACAGAAATTTAGAGCTCTTCAGATCTACAGAAATCTGTGATCGATCAGATCTTTGTTTTCATTCTAAGATCCTGGACCTGATTTCTATGAAGGTTTAAGAATTTAAACAAGAGAAAAGGGTGAAAATGTTCATGTCTGTGTGAGAAAAGTGTATTTATGCAGTGAGGAGTTTTACTGCCATAAACGTCTGTAATCATTCTCTGTGGATTTCACCGATCACGGGTTATTCTTTGAACGTAACTCCTGCAATAAACAAGGGAACTCTGTACTGGTGAAAAGGTAACGCAGATATATGATTAGCTGCAGCAGAAGACACAGAAATGTGCTTTTTCTTTATTACTGGATGACAGACAGATGCACCGGACACAGTGCAGCTGCGCAAACTGTGAGACGTGTGAAGAGCTCAAAGTCTCCGTGGAATTATGAGGGGAGGGGATCAAAAAATTGTTTTTTCTTTTTAATATATTAGTATATTTTTCCTGAATTTTTGTCTTTGAAAATCATAATGTTATTTGGTCATTGTTTTATTTAATTAATAGTGTAATTTATTTTATTAAAAGAATCATGAATGAATAAAACTTTATTCATACAACACTTTACAACTCCTTGATGGTACCAAAGGGCTTCACAATAAAAGAGATCTAAAATGGGAACAAAGGTTTTAAACTAAAAACTCTAGAATATTCTGTTTTAGAATATAATTTTCAATCCAAATGTTTTCATCTACATTCCATGTTATATAATTCTCACTTCCATGCATCTGCTCCCATGGTCCGGGCTGCTTTCAAATTTTAGAACCCATTGTGGCCCGCGAGTTAAAATAATTGCCCACCCCTGGATTATAGCCCCTCACAACCCCAAGCTAACATTAACGTAACAAAAACACGACAAGCAATATTAATGCTAAGCAGTTTTGAGCCAGACAGCAGCTCAGATGAGGACAACAAAGATGTTAGTGGATCAATTTACCTGCAAGTTGATGCATCCGAATGAATGGGCGGAGCAGAGAGATTTTAGGCCCGCCCATCGCAGTTGCTGTCGTTGCGACTGCGTAAGGCCTTCCCAGGTTCGGATGGTTTAAGGATATCAAAATTGGATGTGCCAATGGGAAAAGAAAAAGTCACACAAGTCTGCATGAAGTTTCAAACCTTTTGCAAAAGGGAAATCCAGGGACGTCAACAGATTAGAAAATTAGAAGAGCTGCACTTCTGGTCTGTTCTGCTCCAGTTTAAGTCCCCCCCCCCCCCCCCCCCCCCCCCCTCACAGACAGCAGGTTTCATTACGCAGCATGTGTAAATCAAGTCATGGCGTGCAATTGCTCTGTGTCCATCGTTATAAGCACGACATAAAGAGACCAGCTGTTCTTGGTGACGGCTGGATCGCCATCCCTTCCCCACAGACAAAGAAACAGATGCAGGTTTCAGCACTTACTTCACCCAATCTTCATGTATATAAAGAACCAAGTGACTGCATAGTCAAAAAGGGTAAAAGTAAAATAAAATGTGTGATAATAAAATACGTAATCATGCTACACTGTGTCCCAAACACAAACTTTTTAGATTTTTGTACATTCAAACTGGAATTTTATCGGATCCATCATGATTTGAATAGGGAGATACTCAGAAATGCAGTTTTAATCACACATTGTGATAAAACATGACATAAACAACATGACACGAACATATTAAACACAAAAAACACAATTTTTATTGGAGTGGGTCTCAAAGCCTCACAATAACAGTCTGTCAGACTATGTATAATTTTGTAGTACTTTTTAAAATCCAGCTCAGTAAATGTTAAAATGTTGTTTATCGTCCCTCATACTGTGGTTCATGTTTGAAATCTTCTGTCTCAGACCAGCAGGAAGTCCTGAGAAGATCCCTGCATGTTGTGGAGCTGGAAGATGGTCCTGTGGAGATCAGAGTCAGAAGCAGCTTGGAGCCTCCTGTCTCCTCCAGCTGCACCACCCCATCTTCTCCAGCAGAGGTCAGTGTGGGAGCCTTATTAAAGTTATGGATTTGCATCTTTTTCTCAACGGCCTTTTTACCATTTACAAAGGAAAAGATTAATCCCCATTATAACCATTTTAGGAACAAAAATACAAAATAAGGCATTTAGATTCTGATACAAAACCAATCATACATAAATGAGAAAAGATCTGAGGTTTTACATTTTCCCTGAAGTGTCTAAATCTGATGTGAAGTTATCTGAAAGTGAGATAAAATCTTATTTAAACTGAATTACATTGTCGTTTTCTTCTCAGAGCTCCAAGGTTGTTCCTGAAGAAGATCAACAGCCTCGGTCACTAAAAGAAAACCAGTGTTCTGAGCCGGAGCTGGTCTCTGCGCTCTGCGCTTCATCTGGGACTTTAGCTGATTCTTCTGGTGAAGTCAGCCATGAGTGGGACAAAGACTCTGAGGGGTCAGTGAACAGCTGTGAGGAAAGCCCAGACACGAAGGAGGCAGACCTGAGCACAGAGGAGTGTGGGGAGGTCAGCCCAGCAAGTCCTCCAGCACATGAAGACACGTTTGCTTCGAGTTTGAAAGAAGCATGCAGGATCCGACTCTGTGACTCTGACACAGAGACAAACACAGAAGCTGCTGGAGCTGCTGGGGGGCGTGTCCATGTTCAGATAGTCCAGGGAAACATCGAGATGCAGAAGGTTGGATATTGTTTCATCTAACATGCTCAGTAGACATTGATTCCGTGTTTTGTGTGAAAGCTTGTGCTTTTCATCTTAAAGGTGCTTGTGCATGAGTTATGTATGATCTCCAGGTTGAATGATATGACTCATATTACACTTTCTTTTTATTCAATTTTACAATTGTCCAATTTATTTTTCAACTGAAAGTTGTTCTGTCATTAACAGCAGTTTGCAGGCTCAACACTGAATTATATGAACCAACACTTGAACATCTTCCTCCCCGTGTCCCGTTCTCCCCTCAGACAGATGCTCTGGTGTCTCCCATGGTCGGCCATCATCCTCTGTCGACTCGTCTTGGAAACATCCTAGAAAACAAAGTTGGCTCTCGTCTCACTGCAGCCTTCAGAGAAGTAGCAGCAGACGAAGGGATGCCAGGGGACTCTGTGCTGGTAGAGGGACTGCCTGGACTTCCCTCCAAAGCTGTGTTCTTTATCCATCTTATTCCATGGGATGAAGATGAAGATGGACCTGCAGTTCAGGTGGGATCTTCTTTCTGGAGAAGGTCCAAATGTGAGAATTGGATGTCAAACAAATAAACTCATTGGGCTGTTTCTCTGTGGTCATCCTAAAATAATGAACTTTAACCGTCTTCAGGTTCTCAGGTTGGGGATCAACAACATCCTAACTTCCTGTGACGACAGAAGCTTCAGATCTGTGGCTTTTCCTGCTCTTGGAGATGGGATTCTCCTGGGTTTTCCTATCAATTTGGTAGCCAGAGTTTTACTGGAGCAGCTTTATGAATTTGAACGCGAGCGAGACAGCAGCACAGACCTCCAAGTTTGTATTGTTCTTCTGCCTGAAAACAAGGAAGCTAAAGAGGTGAGAACATCTGATTTGACTGCTTTTCGAGTTTGATAAACCATTTAAACTGTTTTTAGCTTTTGTTGTAAAGAAAGACAGCAATTTGTCTCATCTTACTTTAGATTAGGAGTGACCAAATCCAGGTCTCGTAGGCCGGCCTTCTGCTGGTTACCCGGAAATCCCGTCTTATCTGCTGCTGATTACCTTGATCAGGTGTGCTTAGCTAATAAAGAGCTTTAATGGCAGGTTGGTTGGACACAGAATCTTGAGGCCTGGAATTGGACACCCCTGCTTAAGAGCATCATTTGACTTCAGATGATGCTCTAAAGGGCTGGTGTAATATGGTTCTGGCAGCATTCAAGGGATGTTCCTAGATGGCCCAATCCTCAGTGATGGAATCTGGCTTTTCAGACATGGAATGTAGAGGTGTCTAAGCCTGAAAGGGGTCCGAAAGGAGTCTAAGCTTGTGCAGGAGATTGAGAGGTACTGGCTAGATCAGGTCTGGTCAACTATTGGTCCTCCTGGAAGACTTCAACACCTATGAGGGAAAAGTTAGTGCCATCTGAAAGAACGTGACTGGGAGGGATGGCCCCCCTGATTTGAACCCAAGTGATGTTCGGTTGTTGGACTTTTGTATTTGTCACAGTTTCTCCATAATAAACATCATGTTTTAGCACAATGGTGTCCATTAGTGAACGTGGTAGGACACCCTGGGCAGAAGGTCAATGATTGATCTTGTAGTTATGTCAGATGAACTTCAACCGTGGGCTTTGGTCACTCCGGTAAAGAGAGGAGCCAGCTGTCCACCAACCTGGTGGTGAGTTGATCTCCTGTTGGAGGAGGAGGAGGCTGGACAGACTTGGCAGGGCCAAGCGCACTGTAAGGGATGCTGTCAAGATGAAGAAGGATTTCTACTAAGCCTGGCTGACTTGTGAGACTGCTGAGGCAGCTGACAGGTACCATCAGTCCAAGCAAGCTGGGGGCCTGTCAGTTGTAAAGGCAGAAACGTGGTCCTGGGAGAATTGAGACCATGGTGAAGGACAATCGGTCCGGCTGTTAGTCACACCTGTATCCAGAGCGTGTTACACTCTGGCAGGGCCATCTTCTATCACAGGTTCTTTTCATGATCTTTATGAATAGAATTTCTAGGCACAGCCAGGGGGCAGAGGGGGTCTGGTTTAGTAACCACAGAATCTCCAGTTTGAGTTAGGACGGTTTTTGGGCTGAGTGGGAAAAGGCTGGAATGAGGGTTGGGACCATCAAGTCTGCGACCATGGTTCAATGAAACATGCCTGCAGTCATTGTAGCCTACATCAGTTCCACCTCACTGAGAGATTGATCACCTTAACATTTGTCTAAACTTCTCCTCATCTCTGCAGGCCTTCACATCTGTGCAGGAAGATTTCAAACTCAAAGGTGAGTGTGGAAGTTCAAGATAAAAACGGATTATTTTATAAACAAAAACATGAGATTATTGTGCTTAACAGTCATTCTCCTTCTCAGGATCAAGGAGGATCGTCCTGGTGGGAAAAACCGGATCAGGAAAAAGCCACTTGGCCAACACCATATATGGAGAGGAACTCTTCACTGCATATCATTCTGCCAACTCTGGAACAGTTTTATGTCAGGCTAAGACCAAATTTATCTACGGAGCAGACACCACTTTGGTGGACACCCCTGGTTTCTTTGACACAAAGCGATCAGAGGAGGAATTGAAGCCAGAGATCATCCGGTGTCTCACAGAGTGCTCTCCTGGGCCCCATGCTTTTCTCATTGTCTTTAAAGTGGGCAAATTCACTAAGCAGGAGCAGGAAGTTGTTGACAAAATCTGCCAGCTTTTTTCCAATGATGCTTTGCAGCATGCTGTGATTGTTTTCACTCACGGTGACCAACTGCCCCCAGAGATGAAAATTGAAGAGTTTGTTGCAATGCACAAGAATCTGAGCGATCTGGTGCAGAAGTGTGGGGGCCGCTGTCTAGTTTTTGACAACAAACACTGGAAAAACAAACCTCCTAAACAATACAGGAGCAACCAGTTCCAGCTAAGGGCCTTACTGAAAACCATAGACAAGATGATGGCAGAAAAAAAAGGAGGCTACTACACCGATGAAGTTCTACAGGAAGTAGAGAAAAGAATCCAACAACAGGAAGAAGAATCAGCAGCAAGCAACCCTGGGAGATTTTCTTGGATCTCCTCTTGGTTTGGAAGAAATCGTTAAGTGTGGGTGCATTTCATGAAGGCATTATTTCAGGTTCAGGACTAACAACAGCTCAGCAAGATTGTTGAGTCTGCGAGCGGGATTGTTGGTGAACCTCTCCAGTTCATGGGGGAGTTATGGGCAGCCCTGTCTACGCAGTGCAACCTCCATCATCAGGGACCCCCAGCACCCCTCTCATGGACTGTTCTCCCTAAAGCCATCTGGGAGGAGGTTCAGGAGTATCAGCTGCAGATCCAGCAGGATGGTAAACAGCTTCTTTCCACAAGCTGTGACAGTAGTTACCATCATCAAGAAAGAATGAGGACTGAATGAATAATTGTAAGCGCTTTGAGTTTCTGGAAAAGCGCAGATAAATCTAATTTATTATTAAGATTATAAAGCATGAAAACTACATTGGGTTTATTTGTAGAGAACAGTTTTAGAGAAGAATTTTACCCCCAGAAATGTTTTTGCATAACAATGTGAGTTTGAGCTGCTTACTAAAGGTGCTAAAAACCATGAAGCTCTGAATGATAAAATGATTCATACATTTTTCAAGGTTATTAATGGAATTATTGCCACTTTTGTAAAGTAAAGAACAGGTTTATAACTTCAAAAACTGATAATGGCAAACATCTGATATTGGTTTGAAAAATGTCTCCATGAAGTTTAAGTCATTGTGTTACTCAGTCATTCTATTAAATGGTTATTCTTGCTCAGCTAACGTTTGTTTAACATGTTCTTGCTAATCCTAATTTTTTTATTATATTTTTTGTATGTATTTATTATTATCTGGCCATCCAAATGCCTGAATAAAAGCATGTAGTGCCTGCTGGCCCATACATGAAATGCTTGAAACGTTTGATTGACAGATTCTCCTGAGCCTGCATTCCAGTGGTTGGTGTGCATTTCCAAATTCTTATGGCAAGAGTGGTTGCCATAGAAATGTTGACTTAGGCTAGGCCTAGGCTGTATGTTCAAATTCCTTCGCTACAGAGTGCGTTTGCCATTTTGTAGTTCTGTCCGAATATACAATTCCAAAATCCAGTGTCCTAGAAATTTCCCAGAAGTCTCTGCGAAAAACCAATGTGCGTTGATGCTTCCTAGTTTGACGAATATAAACCACAATGCATTGCGTTTGAACAATTTTTGTGAAGTTTTGTTATTTTTATTATTTTTTTTAATAAACCATCGTTTTCATAACCAGAAAACGGAAAATTCATAAAAAATTATCATAAAACACTCATATCAGTTTGATTTTCTCTTTGAAAATCTATTATTTACTGTTTGGAAAAAAAAAAAAGAAATAGCGAGCATGGTGTCTGAATTGCTTTTAAAATCCAGGCCCTAGATAGTACCACACTATATAGTTTTTTAGTAGTTAGAGATTATTGTGGGAATTCTGACACAGCCTTAGACTGTCTTGGACCAATAACTACTTACTGATGACGTATGGCTCCAACATGGATGGCTGCCTCCTCACTCACCGTGCGCAAACGCTGCATGCACATGTGCACGTGATGCGTAAGTGCCCGTAGGGCGGCCACACAAACTGCACTCTGATTGCCTAATTTCCTTATTTCTAACAGCCAGGCTGCACACCTGCACACCTGGAGCACTTGTCACAGCTCCAACAGGCTCTTTGCACACTACACAGGATTTGGGTGGGTGAAAAAAAAAGGAAAAATCTGTTTTAATTGCCTGCATTTCACCTACTTCACCCTTATTTGCCCTTAAGTATTGCCCAAGTGTTCGCTACGACCTGCCGCCCTCAGCATGCATGAATCAAAAAAACATTTGGCTCTACAGGCTCTCCTAGCAGTGTGTGATGTTTTTATTTTGTGCTTATTATGTGCTTTATTCCTCAGCAGACAGCCCACATCCACCCGTACAGGCAGTTGGGACTAAGGTTTTAGACAAACTTCCACTCTGACTATGTTTAAGTTTAAAACTCTCATTTTAGTCTGGTTCCAGAGCAGCTCTGGGTTTCAGTGACATTGCTGCTACAGGTTTTTTGTAAAGTTAGACTGCGCTTTTAGGGCAGAGGGGAGGAGCTTCCGCTTATCTTAGGGGTTAAACTCCTCCAGTAGAAAATCAAAAACAAAAGTAAAAATACAGAGACGGTTTGAAATCGGAGCTTGACGTTTGCAAAACAAGGCAGCTGAAACAATTGTTTTCTCTTCATCATGTCTGGTGAGTTTTTCTTTTAGTTTAACAACTGGTCTTGAGACTGTATATTTAGAATACATTTATGTCATCGCATATAGACACTAATGCAAAGACGGCATGAAAGAAAAGATTTCATAAGGTCCTGTAATTCTGTGATGTGTGTTTCTCCCCCCAGATAATGGAAATGAGAAAAATATATATTAATAATAACAATGATTCATCTTTTTGTTATGATGAAGAAAAGGAAAATATTATGCATATGTGATTAAAACACAAAGCAGAACCATTTAAACTGATATTATTTATTCAAAAGTAATAATTGTGCATATTTTTGCTCCTCTGCATCGTATAAACTGATTGTCAGGAAGCCCTAATCACCTTCTCCTGAGAACAGTTTGTACTCCACATTCAGACTCTGATGATCTCCTCTGGAGAGTTTTTTTTGCATTGTTTTTAGCAGATAAACAGTATTTAGAATTTTCAGCGTTTTCAATCATTTTTTAGTTTTTTCTGGAGGTTTCTGCTTTTACCTTTTATTTTTGTCACTTGTTTTTTTGAGAAATAATAAACATGACATAAAATATTAATATTATGTTATTAGAAAAAAACAATTAAAAACACTTTTAGGACCCTTTGCTCTTTAAGAGCATCATCAAACATTACATCTACAAAATGTATGCATAGTTTAACAAATGTAATGTAAATATAGTGAATTCAGCCTGTTAGACTCTTTCTTTTCACTTTGGTGACTTAATCCAGTGTTTTTCAACCAGTGTGCCGCAGCCCACTAGTGTGCCGTGGGAAATTGCCCTCATTGACTGATCTAAAAACATTTCCCATCTCCAGGATTTCAGCTCTTTGTTTCCTTACAGGTCGTGATAAAACACTGAGAATTTAGGAATATGAAAGATTGCTAAACTTTTTTTCTTTGTGTTTATTTGATTCTAGTAAAGACATTTTGATAAGAATGACAGTACCGCGATTTAGCCGCAGCTTCAGCCGTTTTAGGAAAAGTCCCGGCCCTTTAACTGTCTCCACCAATCATTCTTGGATTCTTAATCACATGTCATCAGTCTGACCAATCAGAAGTGCTTAAAGTCTTAACTTCCTTGTTCTTAATTCTGCTGATAAAGTCTCTCAGTTCTAACAAAAATACCAGCTAAAGCTCGTCTTTAGCGGTGTAGCTTTCCACAGAGTCCGGTATCAGACCGTGGAACAAAACAATGAAGCTCAGAGACGCTAGTCTTTCTGCCCTTTTGCTGCAGTTTTAACACTACATCTCCCATGATGCATTGGGTTAAAAGTGACAGCATGAGTGTCTGTGCACGAGTCTCTCTTAAAGTCTTGAAACCACAACGAACACAAATCAAACAGTTTTTAAATCTTCTTACTTAACTTTTATTACATCTTTTAGAAAAAACAGCTGCAGCTTCCAGCTTTTTCTGCCACATTTATCACAAAAATGTGTGTGAGATCATGGAAGGACTGTAGATCAATACAGACTATGAGTTTCTCCTTTTTTTTTTGTTGTTGGATGCTGGTGTGCCGCGGGATTTTTGTCAAGGTTAAACTGTTCCGTGGCTCAAAAAAGGTTCAAAAAACTGACTTAATCATTTCTAACATTAAAGAACATTTAAGAGCAATACATGCATTTTTTGCTTTACATTTGAATGTTTTTTGTTTTGTTTTGGGGGATTTATTTATTATAATATCAACAGCGAACATTTAACATACTGTTCATTGTTTTAAAGAGGACTGACTGCCCACTCCCCAAACTTCTCCAGAACCTGAACTGGGACCACACCAAGCCTCTGTCCTTCTCTTAGGCCCCCACATGGGTTATCTTCAAAACCTTCAAGAACACCTACCACGTGTCCCATACAATCAGTCTTAACAAACCGATCCAGACAAACCCTTTAACAGGAATTAGAAACTTGGAATTGTAGTTGAACTGGTTCACTGTCTGAAATGACTCCACCCCTTTTTTACTCTACAAAGAACAGAAAACATGGAAGGGGAACTGCTGCTATCCTGTCTGCTTTCATTGGTTCTACAGACAGTAGAACAGGTTTTTCAGGAATCCACATCTTTGAATATCAGGCCATCGTTTTCAGTAATTTTCCACTGTGTTGTGTAGTATACTGCACTCCCAAAGTATAACTCATCTTTTAATTCTGACTTTGCAGAGCTGCTTTCAATTATTCACATAAATTTTAGTAGAATAATTAATAGAGGCGATTTTAACCTACATGTAGATGATCCATCAGACTCACACACCCAAGAGTTTTAAACATTTTAGCAACAGTGGCTTTTACTCATCATTTCAGTGTTCCCACCCACAACAGGGGTCACATTCTGGATCTTTTAATCACTAGTGGCCTGATGGCGTCATGCATAGACGCAAAGCCTTAGAGAAAGCTTTGGAGCGCACACAGGACTGGTCCCCTTCTCCACCCGTGCGAAGGATGTCTGAGCAGAACAGCTGGACTCAAGCTTCGTGTTTGCAGGCAGGGCAGTGTGCTTTGACATGGTGTGTGCTCCAGAGGAGGCTTTGGACCGCAGTCCGTCCGGCTGCACTGTGTGAGCGAGCTGCAAGACTCAGGAGAACCGGGTCTCCTGGGAGAACTTTGTCTCTGAGCAGAGGGACGGTTTGTGAGGTGGCCGAGGTGGCTTTTCAATGCAGAAATGTCGCGCAGTCCTAAGAAACCATGCGAATAGTCACGTGAAGTTGTGTTACCAGTTGTGTTCAGACAAAATAAAGGCTGATGTTATTTCCACATATTTAAGTGAAGCCGAGATGCAGATCGTGGCATTGCCCGCATCCACGGCCTAATCCTAACCCTTCTTCCAGGTCCGTTTTCCCAAGAATAAAGCACTGGCAACACAGATTTAGAAAATTATAAGCAAACAGGCCCTTAATAATAACCATATTAAAAGCATTTTTTGAAGATGTTCTGGCTCTATGCTGCAGCTTTTGCTTACAAAAGAACTTGCCGTTTCTTCCCCTACAACCATTTCTGTTTTCTTTTAGATAGTTCTGCGCATGTCCAAATGACTTATTCCGACCGACAGTCTGGCGCATGTAAACGTTTGTTTTTCTGGGCCCAAGTACACAGTTCAATTCTAATACCATCTTTGATCGGCTCAAAGATTTTTTGTACATTTAACTGCACCTAGTGTGTTTGTCCTGTGAGGAGGAACATCGTTAACCGCTCTCTTCAGACTGGGATCTTTCCCATCCTTAACCCTCCTGTTATGTTCATTTGTGAGGAACAGAGATGATGTTCCTGGGTCAATTTGACCCGGTGCATGTTTTATTAATTTAAAAATGTCCGACAGCCAAAAAATCCTAACAAGCAGTGTGAATATTTCATTACTAACTCCATTACTAATTATTCTATCAAAACTTAGTGAAATGGTGTTCCTTACCTCTAACAGGTAGTGGTTCAATTATTAGATAATTTACTTGTTTTTCTTAAAAATATACATGTTCAAACTTTTTTTTTTACATTTTTCACTACTGTATTATAAAGACTTACATATAAAATACAATTGTTTTACATAACATTGAAACCTAATCTTGAAATTTTGTTTTACATACATGCACTGTGAACCTGAAAAAAACAAAACCACAATACAACAGACAAGCAATGGCAAAATGAATTGTGTGTGTGTGTGTCCACATTATTGTCACTGTAAATGATGCGTCATCTGGGAGGCACAGACTGACATGTGGTGTGTGACAAGGTTCAGTCCTTTTATGGTTATGCTGATAACACCCAGTTATATGTGGCTGTGTCTCCTGATGACCTTTTAAGTTGTGTTTTAGATATTGAAACATGGATGGCAGAGAACTCTCTAAAGCTAAATCAAGACAAAACAGAATTGAAATTGTTGGTCTTAAAGCTGAGAGAGAAAGGGTTCAATCCTACTTATCAACTTTTAATCTGAATGTGGGCAGTAAAGTCAGAAACCTCTGTAAAACCTCTGTGTGATTCTAGATACAGATCTCACCTTTGAAGCACATGCAAACCAAGTTGTAAAGACTGTATTTTATCAGCTTAGAAATATGGACCAAGTGAGACCCTTTCTCTCCAAAGTCAGTGCTGAAATATTAATCCATGCTTTTATAACATCTAGGATTGATTATTGTAATGCTCTTCTTTCTGTTATTAAGAAAAAATACTATTAATCAACTCAGCTGCACGTCTTTTAACTAGAACCAGAAAGAAGGAGCACATGACTCCAATTTTGAAGTATTAAGGGATCGATTTTAAGGTTCTATTATTAGTTTACAAAAGTTTAAATAGAACTGGACCCTCATTTTATCAGATTTACTTTTAGTCTATGACCCTCCCAGAGCCCTCAGGTCCTCAGGTGCAGGTCTGCTGTTGGTCCCAAAGGTCAGAACTAGAACTCACAGCGAGGCCTCAAGTCAGCACTGTGGGCCTCGCCTGTGGAACAGCCTCCCTGAGGACGTGAGGGCTTCAGCCACTGTGGAGATTTTTAAGAAAAAAACAAACTCATGTTTTTATGAAAAGCTTTTATGTAGTTTTTACTTTTACGTGTGTTTTCATTTGATTTTGTAAATCTTATTTACAAATAATTTGATTTAACTTGTGCACTTGTTGGTTTTTTATGAGTTTTTATTTATGTATTTTATTTTATTTTATTATTAGTAGTATAATTTTTACTATGTTTACTATTTTAACTACTACTTTTTATCTTACTATATATATTTATATATATATATTTTACTATGGGAAGCATTTTGAGTTGCTTTGAAACAGGAAAACTGCCACACAACTGAAGCTGAATTTGAATTTTTTCCCAACCTATGTCCTATTGATTCAGCTAATTTAGCAATTAGCATTCAAACTTGTTTGTAGCACAGATGACCTTTTTTTCCTCCCCACAGCTTGAGATTGTCTTAAAAAATGTATCCTGAACAAGTTTTTGCTGCTACAGACTGGCGAGCTATCCAGGTTGTCCCCTGCCTTCGCTTACAAGTGGCTGGGATAGGCTCCAGCAGCCCTGTGACCCCGAAAGGGAAAAACGCAAGAAGATGAATCAATGAAAAAGTTTTTGCTGCAGTATTTTCAGGAGGGCATTTATGTTGTCACAGAAATCACGTATATTTAGTAACACTAATGAAGGTTAAAGAAGAACAGTATGTGTCTTCTAAATACCTTTTTTTTCTTTACCTTTAGCACCAACCAAACTGAGGATCACTCTGCTGGGGAAAACTGAAGCTGGGAAAAGCAGTCTGGGAAACACCATATTAGGAAATGATGCGTTCGAAGTCTGTCATTTCACTAGGTCTGAGCCCAATATCTGTGAAGTGCGGTCTGGGTTTGTTCACGGAAGAAACCTCACTGTGGTGGACACTCCGGGCTTCTTCTGCCCAGAGAGCTCTGAGCAGGAGCTGAAGCAGGAGATCCTGAGGTGTACCACAATGTGCCCTCCTTGGCCCCATGCTTTTCTGCTCGTATTCAAACTAGAGAAATTCACAGAGCAGGAGGAAGAGGTCATAACAAAGATAGAGGAGTATTTCTCGGCAGAGGTTTTCAAGTTCTCTGTCATCGTTTTTACACATGGCGACCAGTTACCTGAAGAAACAAGGATCGAGACATTCATCTCCCAAAACACACGCCTGAGCAGTCTGCTGGAGAAGTGCGGCGGACGCTGTCATGTGGTCGACAACAAATACTGGAACCAGAACCAGCATGAATACAGGAACAACCAGAAGCAGGTGGAAGGACTGCTCCAGACTATTGAGGAGGTTGTGAGACAAGCTGGAGGAGGATGCTACACCATAGAGATGCTGCTCACTGAGCAGAGAAAACCAAACCCACAAGGGATTAAGGGATTCTTTGCTTATATAATCAAATACACAAGGAGATCCCCAATAAGAGTGTTACTTGGTGTTATCATGGTCATAGTGGTGATCTTTAAATACAGACAGAGTTTTTTCACTGATCGCACAGAATCATGAACAAAACAGTAGTTATGTTCTCCAGATTCATTAAATAATTCAAAATAATCTGATGAAGAAATGGATCGTTTGAATTCATGACTGCTTCTCTGCATAGTCTGGGTCGGTCTGTCTGTTAGCAACTTCTCTCTGGAACAGGCAACTTTATTGGTTGGGAGGGCCACGGTGGCATCGGACTGCACACTTCCATAAATCAGATCAGAAAAAGGCTTTTTAATTCAGATCAAAATATTTAAATTCATTCATTTGGTTTATTGAAACAACATATACCATAGTAACCTCAATTATTTCATGCTCAAATGTATTTCAACAGGACTGAAGGAAACAAACATAAACACATTCCTGAATTTTTCTTCAGTGCAAAGACTCTTGTGAATCAAAACCATAATGGCAAAAAATTGTAAAACAGCACTAAAATATTAAGTGCAACAAATACAGTATAGTTACTTTCCACATATAAGTGCAACCACAGCTCTCAGTGGGACCTGGTTCCCTCAATGAGACTTTTGTAGCGTCACTTACATACACACACACACACACACACACACACACAGGTTTCTACAGACCCATGAGACATGTTGATAGACTGGGGAAAGGTAGGGATGTGGTGTTACCCTTGCGTTTGGGCCTCACACCCAGCAGGCTTTGCAGTTGCTATAGGCGTGGTCTGATTGTGTTTATATATAAGATGATTTGCCTACCTTTTTTCCGTTGTCGTTGGCATATGAATGAATAAAGCTTCAGGTTCTGAAGTAAAGACGCGTCTCCTCATCATTTGCCACAGGAACACCATTTTCTAAATGAAATAAAATTAATGTTTATAGTTTAAAACATTTTGTAGAATTATCGATAATTACCAAATAAAATATAAAAATATCTATATATTTTGTCTTGATTTCCTAACCTGCTGAGGACATTGCTATTTTGTAATACCACAAATCACCACAAGGGGATGCTCTTACTGAATTGTGTTTGATGGAGAAAAACTAGTAAAAATCATCCCCAGATTAGAAATAATATTTAAACATTTTATGTAACTTCTGATAATGTTTTGAAAAATATTCACAGAGTCAAAATTGCTTTTAGCCAGGCCATTAACTTCTTTATTTTTGCTGTTAAACATGAAAAATCCATCAGACCTTCATTTGTCTGCTCACCTCAAAGCAAGATAACAAAACATAGAAAACATTGAACATTAAAAGGTTTTTAACAGCATGACAGCTAAAATTAAATAAAATAAAAAAAAGTGGAATTGTAAAAGAGAGTAAAATTGGAATAGTTTTTGCTATTTTCATGTTACTTACAAAAATGCCCTCCCTAAAAGACATGTGAAATACTAGGGGTGTAAGAAAAAATCGTTTCGGCAATATATAACGCAATACATCATTTGGCAATACTTGTATTGATTCAAAATGCTGCCAGATCGATATTTATTTAATTATTTCTCAGCGTCCCTCAGTGTCAGACTCTTGTTGTCCACTTCACCCTCCGACCGCTAGTTGGCAGCAGAGCACACAGCCTCTTTGAGCAGCTCTACTCTGCACAAAACAACAGGAAGTATGCAGCCAGAGGCAGCTTGTTCTGTTGTTATGAGACATGAACTATTTAGTTTTTACTTGGAATGGATACCAAACAGAAACTCTGAGCCATGTTGCTGCCAGTAAGACATAAAAACGTGGATTGCTGTGCTTTTTAGCGGCTCAGATAAATAAGATAGACAATGAAGCACGGCAGCAGCTAATAGGCTAATGCGCTTAGCATCTGCTAACATGCTAGCAAAGCGGGCTAAAGTTCTGCAGAACCTCAAAGCAATGGATTCTAGTTTAGGGACCTGATGGATCAGAGGGATGTGTACAATGCTCTGAAAAAGGCTGACATTGTGGTGATCAGCGTTACCAGTTTACTTCCGTGTGTGAGAAGCGTGGCTGCAAAGGTGCAACAGAGCAAATATGTTAAAGCCCCTTTTCTGTCACATTAAAGCAACTTTCCTTTGTTTTGTCATGCTGCCTCATCATCACACTTTATTGATTCTGGAAAGAATCAGTGTGTCCCCCACCCTTTGCTTTTAAAGCACCATTCAGGCTCCCGAACTGTTTAAAAGCACTAGAGAAGATAAATTAATGCTGAAAATAAACAGCATTTTATTTCCCCAATAGAAACTTATTGGTTAAGGCTCATTCATTCTTTGTTTTTTCTTACACTTAAAAATATATATGTATTTTAAATCAGACATTGTTGACTGTTCCCTTTCTATATTTTAACTTACCAAAATAAAAGCACTATGAATTTGCTTTGGTAAACGCAACTTATATATGAGATACAATTGCAGTGCTTAACATTTGACCATTTTATTACAGTGGAAGACATTAAAATTTAGGTTGAGTATTTTCAAAGTCATATTTAAAAAAACAGAAAACATGTTTCGGTAAATTATCGGAATACGTATCATATCGCAGGGCGCGTATCGGAATACGTATCGTATCGCCAGACCCTTGCCTATACACACCCCTATTAAATACTGTATGAGTTAGTGTGTCAACAATGAACTCAATTGTGTTTTTAATTCATGACATATCAATATCATTCCAATCTCTAGATCTTTTATATTTTTTTTTTATTTTCTTGACATTTCTAGTATGTCATTTGTACTAACCTCAGACACAAACATTGAAAATTTGTTTGGTTGGATATAAAGTTCTTTCAACTTCTTTATTGGCTCTTTTATTTCCATTACAGGTTTATTTCCTACATTAGCATTCATTAATTTAATTAATTTGCAATACGCATTGGGTTTCTAAAATAAATATCATCTTTTTTTTTTAAAGAAATTGGATACTCTTTGTTTATTATTGGTTCTTTTGGTTAATTTGTTTATTATTTTCCAAATCTTGTACATGTGTAGCTTGTGTTGCTCAATTAACTTATGATAGTAACGTTTTTTAGACTTTCTTATTGTATTCACCAATTTATTTTTATAATTTTTATATTTATTTTCTGCTTCTTTGCTTTTTACTTTTACAAACTGTCTGTATAGTCATTTCTTTACAAGCATTTTCAATACCTTTGGTTATCCAAAGCTTTTCACCATTTTTGTGACTAACTTTAATAATTGGGCAGTTTAAATTAGAAAGCTCTATGTACCATTTCAGAAAGGCACTATAAGCTGCATTCACATTTATAGAAATGTAGATTTCACTCCAAGTTTGATTACATAGATTTAAATGAATCAATGTTATCAGGATTGCAACATCTTATACATTTTTCCTGGGTTTGTGTATAGATTTCCTTTGAAGACACATATTTTAACTCTGCAAACACAGGCAAGTAATCAGTAATATCACAAAACAAAAGGCCTCCCAAAATGTCTTTATCAGTTATATTTGTGAATATGTTATCTAGCAACGTTGCTCATTCTGTAGCTACAGCGTTCAAAATAATCGGTTATCTTGTTGTCCGAGACAACCAGATTTCACGGAGGACAACCAAAAATGAACTTGATGGTTGTCTGTGTGACAACCAGGTCTTTTATTCAACATTTTGGTATTTTTTGACTATTTTTTAAGATTCAAGGGTTAGTTTTTGGCAACCTCTGAATTGAGACGTATGCAGCAAATTCTTTCCACTGACAAACGAAGTGCGTGGATCCTTTCTGTTTCTGCATGTGCACTTTTCAATAAAGATTATTCAAATACATGTGTTGAACAGTACCTGGCGCGACCACTAGAGGTCTCTAAAACACGCAAAAAGATTTAAAACATTCATAAAACACTCTAACTTTCACTCATAGCAGAACAGACTGACATGAGCTGAAAAACACCTTTTTCCACGGGATTGATATGATATTCTACATTTTTACAACAGTCTTTGTATTTTATATTCTTTAAGCAACAATAATGAAAACCAAAGCAAAAAAATAACCAATATATTTAAATCTGTGTAAAGATACTAGTTATAAAGATATTAGTTTCAAGTTTTTGGCAATACTTTGTGTAACCAGATGCTTCAATATTTAGTAAAATGTTTGTTTTTAATATTTAAAGAGTTTTTTAAATGTCAATCTTAAGAGGCAGTTGATATTGGATATACTGACTGAGTAGGTTTTGTTGCTGTTGAATATTGGTATCCAAGGACAACCAAAAATTGAGGAGGACAACCACGTTTACTTGCCAGGTTGTCCAGAGGACAACCATTTTTTTTTCTTCTTATTTCTAACGCTGAGCTATATGTATTGGCTTGTAAATTATTGAGCATAAACAGTTACCTTACAATGAATTGATAAACTCCCTTGTTTGATTTAAACCAGTTGGATTGAATAAATCAATATTAAAGTCACTGCATACATTTGTTCCCAGTGGCCTATACACACAACTAATCAATATCTTTTTTGAATGTCAATCTTATATTTCTACTGTGATACATTCCAGAACATTATCAATAGTATAAGACAATTCTTTAGCAATTTATTGTTTGTTCAATGTATAAAGTGACTCCTCCACGTTTTCTTCTGTTTCTATTGGTAGTATAAAGCTCGTATCCCTCAAGGTTTACTTCCACCATCTTGTTATTATCAAGCCAAGTTTCTGATTGAGCAAAAGCTCAATGGATGACTAACAGCTTTGGGTTAAAAGTCCAGAGAACAGAGTTTGAGAAAGACATGGAGAGGCAAGCAGGTTGGATAGGATGGAGGAAAGTTTCAGGTGTGGTATGTGACTAAAGAATGAAAGGAACTGTGAAGAAGACTATGACTAGGACCCTGCTCCTCAAGATCCACAATTCTGCCTGGTTTCCAGCTCTCCCTTTGCCATCTTTCTGCTGATTTACTGACTCAAGTGATTCCACATCCTGATTGACTGAACACACCTGCTTTAGGTTTTCAGAATAAAACAGCCCAGGGAGAGCTGGAAAGTGGGAAGGGTTGAGGGTCTTGAGGACCTGGGTTGGCCAGCCCTGGTTTACAGACTCCGAGAAAGACACAGAAGGCAGAGCTGGAAGTGTTGTTTAATGATAGCATTTCCAGTGTCTAATTATCTTAATTTATAATATATAGAATCAGAGTCTGACCTCCATGAAGACAACAGGGAATACAAAACTTGCTTTTAACAGGAAAACACCTGTATAACCAAAAAAGCTTTCCTTAGCAGCAAAAGTTTTGTCAGAAAGAATAAAAGTTAGAGAGTGGAAAAAAGACAAATGGAAAGTGAAATAAATGTCTTGAGTAATCATCTGAATGATGACTGAACAGATTCTACTTTTTTATCTAAACTAAATTTGGTTTCTAGCAAACAGGACAAGGCGGACACAGTTTTATTGAAGAAACCTTACCATGTCTAAGAGGTGATAATCCTGAGGGCTCCACTGGCAGTAGCATCTCTTCACCTGACACATTAAAACACAAATAAAAAGAAAATTCAGTCAAAATTGAGAATTCCATTATATTCATTATGATCAACTATTGCGAATGGGAACTAAGGCAGTGTTTCCTTGTTTGCATGGACTTAGGAATTATGACATCTGATAAAAATGGCAGTAAGGAAAGACAATCTAATTTTGGTGCTTTACAGTATAGAGCAAGATGATCTTCTAAATATGCTCTCATTAATGTTATGATTATGTGGCAGACAGAGGCCACTTAATTAAGATCACCTGGCACACCAGCTGCTTCATCAGCACAGGGCTGATAAAAGCCCTTCCCTTGCTGTCAGTAGAGAATCAGCCTGAAACCTGCTCCTTCCAGGTGGAAGGTGCAGCAAGTGTGCAGCGTGGTCTGGTCTGGTCTGGTCTGGTCTGGTCTGGTCTGGTCTGGTCTGGTCTGGTCTGGTCTGGTCTGGTCTGGTCTGGTCCTAACTAGGGATGGGAATAGAAGCCCCATGAAGCTTGTAATTGTGCCAGAAGAATGAATGAATTAACCATTTGGGGCTTTGAAACTACACAGAACAGCGGCATCTGGTGGTAAACTGGATGTATATCATCTCCTTCAACTAAGCTCCTTGCCCTTGTAACACTGCAATGCGGAAAAGATCAGTGAACCAAAAAAAAAGTTAAACTGCACAATGTTTGAAGATTTCTGTGAGAAGTGCTTGTGTTATGTTGTGACTGATAACTATGAAGTGAGAATGAGTGCTTGTGAACCAGGGCCTAACTAAAATGACTGGGTGGGATATATATTTTATAGATTTTTATTTAAAAACAGAATTTTTTCCACAGTGCTGGGTTTCAGTCTGTTTCGCCTTTGGCTGACGACTTTGCCAGCCTTGGAGAAAATCCTCTCACAAGGCACAGAGGAAGCTGGTGTGCATAAAAACTTAATTGCCAGTTTGTAGATGCGGGTATATGCACTGGCAGTTGTGCTGGTCACCTGCTGTTGAGCCCCAACATGCCTGTCCAGCAGGGCCCAGAGACCACCATCCTCCTGCTGATTTGAAGGACCTTCTCTAGGTGGTGACTGTGGCTGTGCCTCAGCTGGAAGTAGCACCTGCATTGCTGCAGCACACTCTTTAGTGAATCGCTCTATGGCCGTGTGGAAAAAGCCTTGGCTGCAAAAACCCAGCTCTTTAAATCTCGGGTCCAACAAGGTTGCCATTGACAGAGTAGTGACCTTCTCTAGAGCTGAACACTTCCCACAAAGATTGTTCTTCAAGTTAGTGGCCAGTTTTTCACCCAGTGGGTGTGTGATCTGGCCACATCTGTTCGAGATGTAATGTTTCAGTATTTTAACTATGGGAATGACTTTGGAGGCTGACACTCGTTTTTCTGCAGAGAGCTCAACTGTGGCCTCTTGAAATGGTGAAAGCACACTCAAGCTTCTCCTTTGCTGTGGTACTGTATTTAAAAAGACCAACAATCCTACGCCTCTTATTTCAGCTGTCCTCTAATTCAGGAGTTTGGACTTTTTCAACACCAAATTAAGCATATGTGCAAAACACATTATGTGCCAAAGAAGTAGTGTATTAGTACATGCAACCATGTTGGGAGCGCAGTCTGTAACCCGGCCTGTCACTTGGAAGAAAGATTACATGTTCACAAATCATGTATACTAGGTAGTGGGAGGCTATATTGATGAATAATCTTGTCTTTTATTGGTCAGGCATCTTCCCTTTAAGTGTGCATTCTTCCATGAGGAGATTTTTGACTCTGTGAACTGCAGTGTGGGTTTGGGGAAACGTCAGAACCCCCAAGACCACAGAGGCTAGCTCCACCTAGAATGAACAACATCAAACTGAGATACATAAACCAAAGCAATGCACATAGCAGGAGATGCCTCCCTCACCATGTAACCATGTTACAGCCAAGTAGGCATCCATGTTAATGGATGTCCACATGTCTGTCAGGCTAACAGCAGAGGCCCTGCTAACTACAGCTAAAGCCTTCTCCTTTTTGGCATTGTACTTTTGCTCCATCATTGTCGTCATCATTGTTGGCCTTTCTTCTAGGAATTATGTAGGATGGGTCCAAAAGGTTGTCAAAGGCCTAATAGTGTCAAATAAAATACAGCTTATAATGTACAAAAGGATAGATAATGTAAATGCTATATAACTATTAGCCACCTTACCTTGAAGCCCTTGTCTTCAACAATAGAAAATGGTTGTGAATCCATTATAATCATATCAACTAATGCAGCATCAAGTACTTGCTTTCTGGACACTGCAAAACATATATTAGATGAAGAAAATAAAAAGGCAAGAAATGTAAGAGGTGGGCCTCAAACCCATGACCTGAGGGTGCATGCAGCACTTACCTAACCATTGATTTGAACTTAACCATCTTCAGTACTCCAAACATGTATAATTACCGACACGAGGAAGGTTAAAGGTTTGGTTTGCTGACTGCAGGGTTTCAATGTGATGCATGGAGCGGAGATGTCGCATCAAGTAGGATATACCGTCATGAAATGCCAATTCATGTGTGCAAATCAAGCACTGCAGCTAAAACAGAAACGTAAGAATAACAATTTTTCCTTTAAAATGACAAACATACTTATACAAGTTTTTGTCTGATGTATTCATGTTTTGGTGTGTCATGTCCATGTTTACCATAGAGGTGTTCCCCAAACTTCAATATCACAGGCTCTTTCTTGTGACAGCTTCAGATACTTCACCCTTATGCATTTTGAGTACCATCTTCCAAAGCTGTGCACCGACATTGTTAGGAACAGGCTGAGCATAGGCACAAAGGGCCTAAACTCACATTTTCCAGGATTTAAATCTTTGCTTTCCTTACTGAGATGACATCTCTTCATGTGTTTCCAGAAGGACTTTCTCTACAGATTCTTTCTTTGAACCTTTTGGACACAGGAAGGCCTTTAAAACTTCTGGCTTATCTTTATGCTGCACATTTTTTTAAAAGGTTCAGAACCAAAAACACAGTAGAGGGTCTTGTTGTAGAGATGTCTACCATCTTCTTTTTTCTTCTGTGTCATAACCACAACAGAGTCATCATCTGAGGAGGCTTCCTGCTCTTCTTCAGCTGGTGGTCCAGACTGGGACATACCTCTTTTCCCTGTTTCTTTCCATTTCTTTCTTTGTGTGTGTCTGGTGGGCTGTACAGCTGTCTCTTCATTTGTAGATCCTTCACTCTCTGTTTGAGTGATATATTCTTCCCCCCTGCCCTGCCAGAGGGGGATGGAGACTCTTCAGACAGACCCATCCATTTCTCTGGTAACCGAAAATAAAAAAATGTAAGAGATGAGCATTTTTTCTCAAACATTTAAATAAGGCTAAACTAAAACATTTATGTGAACATACTAAACATACTAAACTTTGTTTTGTAATCATTATCAATCAACTCCCCTGGATTGTTACTTCTACAAATATAGTGATAGTTTGTGTTTAAAGTAAAACTCATCAAGATAAAGAAAAAAGCTGCATGACATTGCTATTGTAAAATGTTCTGGTCACAAGTTTCAGTCTTATTCCCAATTTCCTACACACTGCATAAACTTTCCCGAAAAATAGAACACAAAACATACAATTACGCTGTTGGGTCTCTTTAATTCTGGCACTGTGAAGTCTTGATTTAGTCCTGTTGGTATTTGGTCAAGGATAACTGTGCTGTCAGTAGAGCTGTGCTGTTCTTCCTAAAAAAAAAAAATAAAAAAAAAAAAGGTTTTGTTAAAAACGTGTCCTGATAGCAGTAAATTAAAATGACCAAATCCAATCAACTGACCTCTGTTGGTATTTATAAACTCTATGTCTACATTTAAAAAAAACCTCTAAAATTATGACTCAACTGTCCCCTAAAGTGACTTGTCATGTTTATCAGTTTAAAAATATAAAGATCCTTTGATATTGTAATAAAGCTTCAGTATTACAGTTTTTCCTGATAACAAGAAAATATGCTGATAAACAGAATAAATAACCAAAAAGAAAGGCTTTATGTAAGTCTGTAAAACTGGTAGGTGAAACTTACTGATTTAGTGCAACTCTGAAGACACAAAGTCGTTTCCCTTTCTCTGTCTCGCAGCTTCATCTGGGCTTTGTTGTAATGTTTCTCACACTTTCTGTGATTCTTCTTAACTTCTGGAGCCACTTCATGTGCCTCTGTTGTTGACTTAAAACAACTTAGAAGTTCTTAATCATGTAAAAAAATAAAAACTGCTGATAAAGTCATTAGATTTACAATGTATAAGTTACTGATTCTATAAATATTTGCTCATTGTAACACAAGTAATTTAGGTAATAAAAACCCTCTAAACTCCCAGTAAAAGACCAGCACTGGTTGAATGACTGCTCTACCCTGCTAAAAGCAAGCACATTTGTTTTATAACACAGCAAGATTATTTAAAACAGATGAGAACCAATTTCCTAAGAGTCATGTTTTGGGCAATTCCAATCCAAAATATGTATGTATGTGTGTGTGTGTGTGTGTGTCTGTGTGTGTATGTATGTATGTATATATGTGTGTGTGTGTGTATGGGTATATATATATATATAGATAGATAGATAGATAGATAGATAGATAGATTAGATATGTAATATGTAGATATAGATATAGATATATTGATATAGATGTGATATATATGTATATAGATTATATATATGTTATAGATATATATATATGTATATATATTAATAGATATATATATTATTAGATACTATGTATGATATATTAATATATATTAGATAGATATATTATATTAGGTATATATATAGTATATAGATATATATATAGTATATTATATTATGTATATAGATATATATATATGTATATATATAGATATAAAGTATAATAGATAGAATATGATAGTATGATATAGATAGATATATAGAATATATATGTATATAGATATATATATGTATATGTATGAATGGTATATATATATGTATATATGTATATAGATATATATATATATGATATAATATATAGATATATATATATATATATATATATATATGATATATATATATATGTATAGATGATATATATATATATATGTATAGATGTATATATATATATATATATATGTATATATATATATATATGTATAGATGTATATATATATATATATGTATAGATGTATATATATGTATAGATGTGTATATATATATGTATAGATATATATATATATATGTCTGGCTGTTCTGGTGACAAACAGGAGCCTGTATCTCTGTGATCCTGAAAGGAATAAGAAGATAGAGAAGATTGATAGATGTTCATGATTAAATGCTTACTGAATATTGAATTTACATATTAAAATGTAATTTTTGTCTGCAGTTTTTGTTATTTGTTAATTACTAATTAAGAAAAAAAATAAGAAAATCAATAAGAGGTAGAGGTATACAATTTTAATGGAAATAGAATCAGGGTTTAGTGATGTCATAGATCATCAATGCCATTATGTAATGATGATGTCAGAGCACTTGATGTAAGTTTATGTCATCATGTGATCAAATGACATCATATGACATCATATGACATCATGCAGATTGGCCACTCTAGTTCAGATATACATTTCAGATTTCTAGTCAAAACATTTGTTGCGGTCGAAGAGATCAAAGGTTCAGAGCACTTTGGAAACACAGTTGGAGCACGTTCTTTGAAAAGACAAAAAACTTTTGTTTCAGAAACTTTCTTTAAACTCTGTCATTTCTGTAAAAATGCCCCGTGTAACCAAGGCAAACAAGACCAAACATCCGAGCCCAAAACTCAGTGAAGTTCTGGAGGAACTCAACACGCTGAAAAAGGCCCACGAAAAGCTTATCCAGGACAAAAGAGGCCAGGGTCTAACTACCGAGGTGGTAGCTCTTGAGCATGAAAATGCAAAGTTAAAGAAAGAACTGGAAGAACTTGCTGTTCCAACTGACACCAAAGAGTTGAGAGAGAAATTCAACAACTTAAAAGAAGAGAAAGAGCAGACGACTGAAGAACATTTGACCCTGAAACAGGCCAGCCTTGGCATGGTTTGGGAACTTAAAGAGTGCAAGGCCGTGTTGATGCAACAAATGGACATTGGTGAGAAAAACGAAGCTTGCATCAAAAAGCTGAAACAGCAGGTGAAAGATTTCAAAGAGCAGAAGGCTGCAAAGGGAGGCAAAGGACCCAAACCAGACACCAACAAAGTCTGTGAGGACCTTGAAAGAAAATATCAGGAGTCTCAAGAGGAAAATGACGAACTAAAGGCAGAAAATCAAGTTCTGGTTAATGAAGTTGAAGATTTGGAGAAAGAAAATGCTGGCTTAAAGAAGAAACTGTTAGCCTCTGCTCAGCATGAATCCACTATCGCTGAGCTGAAAGAGCAACTGAAGAAACACGAAGAGGAGAAAAAGGCTCTGCTTGAATTGAACAAACTCAAGGAAAAAGAAGCAGAAGATGCAAAAAGGGAGTTGGAAGAACTGAAGGTAAACAAAGAGAAGAAAACAGTCTCTGTCCAGACTGACTCTGGTGCTGAAGAGAAGAAAACAGTCTCTGTCCAGACTGACTCTGGTGCTGAAGAGAAGAAAACAGTCTCTGTCCAGACGGACTCTGATGCTGAGGAGAAGAAAACAGTCTCTGTCCAGACTGACTCTGGTGCTGAAGAGAAGAAAACAGTCTCTGTCCAGACTGACTCTGTGAATCAGGAATGCATCACCAAAGAGGGAGAAACCACAAATCCCAAAGACCAGACTGGGGAAAAGACAACAGAAGTTAGAAAAACAAACTCTCCTGACACAGAAAATAATGGAAGGGCTGAGAAGGAGAGTGATGGAATGAAGAAAAATCTTCAAGAAATCCAAGTGGAACTTTCTGTCCAGAACCTCAAAAGCAGGGAGAAAACAGATCAACAGGTTGAGGTAGAAGAAGAGGAACCAAAGAAAGGAAAGAAGGTCAAGAGGTTTTCCTTCACCAAATTTTTCCGCAGATTGTTTTGCTGTAAATAAGTAAGGAAAGCGACTGCACACAATTAAAAAAAGATCAACCTTGTCTTAAAAAAAGGGGCTGCATGGTAAGGTTTGCATGTTCTTTCCATGCATGCGTGGGGTTTTCTCTGGGTGCTCCAGTTTCCCCCCACAACCCAAAATAGAAAAGATGTCAATCAAGAATCGTCAGGATTTAGATGCTAGTGGGGGTGTGTGCAGTGATTGAGTTCAACTATTTGAATTTGTTTTTAGATTGAAAAAATGGGCTGCATGGTTAAATTGGCCTTTTCTTTCCATGCATGCGTGGGGTTTTCTCTGGGTGCTCTAGTTTCCCCCCACAATCAAGAAAAATACATTAGGACTGTACAACAATCACTGCTAAAAGGACTTCAACTGCTACATCCTCTTCTAGATCAAATAAACGGACTTGAACCATTTAAAAAAAAAACGGGCTGCATGGTTAAATTGGCCTTTTCTTTCCATGCATGCGTGGGGTTTTCTCTGGGTGCTCTAGTTTCCCCCCCACACACACACAAAAAGTGAAAATCAAAATTCTCAGATGTAATGACTCAAGACACTGGAAGTATCCAGCAAAACATTTAAAAAGATTTTAATAACTTTTATTTTTTAAATCAATTTAATAAAAGTGTTCATTTCAAGTCACTTATTAAAACTGTATTACGTTTCCATGTATTTATGAAAATGTATATAATGTGCAATAACTAGATCATTTTTAGTTTGCAATAAAAAAAAGGAAAAAAATAAAATAAAATACAAAATAAAAACCAAAAAAACATATATATAATCCAGCCTCAGAGAGTCCCAAACTTTCTGTGATGGTCCCAAGCCCATAGAAATGGAGAGGGTATATATGCTGGTTGGACTCCAGGTTTTTCGTTGCTTCCGTGTTCAGTCCAAAAAGCAAAAGGCACTGGTAGATGGTACTCTGGCTTCAGCTAGATGGGGTTCAACTCCCTGCAGTGTCCTTGAAAATTTTTTGACATGAAACATCAAAGTAAACAATCTTCCAAAAAAGATGATTCTAAAGTTTTTGATTGTACCAACCTGACACTTTTCCCCTTAAGTTTCAGATATGAGGAGGCAGCTGCTGTTCCTGGAAATGTCTTTTCATGTCAAACCAAAGATTGAGCTCCAGTTGAAAAATGCTTCAACCTCTTCTGTTCCAGAAAGGTTGAACTCACCATCTGATAATCCCTGAGCTCCAGAGGTCATGCGTGTGCACGCTGAAGACATAAAGGCCCTCTCAATAGATCACTGAATTCATGATCCACCATGGAAAGTGAAGGAGAGAGGAAACGCGTGGCATATTTTTCAGAGGCGGCGTTGGAGGTCTGAATGATTTCATAGAAAGAATTCAAGCCTGTCTTTGCTAAGAAAAGCAACACTGATGCATCACTCAGGGAAAGAGGGTCAGCTTGACAAAAAATAACTGGAAGAGTAAATGCTGACTTCCTAAAGATCATTCCCACTTTAATTCTGGAATAATAAACAGACAATTAAGGGCATTTAAATTATATCTATTCAATCATCATTCTATAACTAATCAAGTATGACTTTATTTCCTGCCACCGAGTTCCCATAAGGTAAAGTAATGTTATAAATTGACTTAGAAATATATTGTGTTCTAGTTTAGA